>PVJS01014026.1:0-41074 GCA_004027185.1 Glis glis
GGAGGGAAGGAGAGGGAAACAAACTGGAGCACAGGATGGACTTACACAAGGATATCAAAGTCAACTACTATGCTGAAAACGGGAAGGGGGGGTGGGAATTGGGGAGGGCTAATTGACTGATGAGTGCATGTATACGTCAACCACTCTGAAATCCTTCAAGATGTATGTTTGCAATGCACTAATAAAAATTTAAAAAAAAAAGTGTAAAGGGCTCGGCTACTACCTATACCCTAGAGAAAATGGCATGCTCTTAAGGAAACATGAAAAAGAGTATTCAGGACAGCATTATTTGGTTTTTGTTTTGTTTTGTTTTGTTTTGTTTACCAATATCCCTAGACTTTAGTATCCACTGTTACACTCTCAACTTTCACATATTCCACATGAGTGAGGCCATGCGGCATTTATATTTCTTTTCCTGGCTTATACCATGTAACATAATGTCCTCTAAGCTCAACCCTGTTGCCACAGCTGGTAGGATTTTTTCCTTTTTAATGGCCAAATTATATTCCACTATGCACATATACAAACCATTTATGACTTTCTTTCTGGCTTCAAATTAATTTTGTATTATTTTCTGCCTCGAGACGTTAGTTTTCTCTCCATCTGCCCAGACTGACCTTCTAAACTCCCTCCTCCCTGAGTTGTTTTCAATTTACCTTTTCTGGTTCAGCAAATTCCTCAAGGAAGCCTCTAGAGATAAGAGAAGGTTTCTTAATCTTATGCCTTTTTAGCACCCTCTATTTGACTTCCTAGTGCATTTATTACAATTGTACGTAAAGACTTGGTACTGCTGGCCATCTTCTATGCTAGACTAGAAGCTTTGAGAGAATATTTCCATCTTTTTCACTGTTTTAACTTCAAAACATTTTCTACTACTGTATCCTCTAAAACATGAGAAAGAATAAGATCAATAAATATTTGTTGAAGCAATGATTTAAAACTGAAGAAAAATATATAATATATATTATCTATATAAAAGTAATATATGTATATATTACTTTCATAACATATTAGATAAATATATAAAGTAATATTAGTTGCTTTTAGAATATATATATAATATGTATTATATATATTCTAAAAGCAATATTATAATATATATATAACTTTTAGGACTTTAATGTATATATTACTTTTATATATTATATATATTACTTTTAGAACACTTACAGGAAACACTAGTCGGTTTGATGTCTAGAATTATTTGTAATGTTGAAACATTATTTGTAATGTTGAAAACTTGGGAGAGAGATCCAAGATGGCATTACAACATTATTTGTAATGTTGAAAACTTGGGAGAGAGATCCAAGATGGCGACGGAATAGGGGCCCCTAAATGAGCCTGTCTCAAAATCACTTTGGAGGCTCAGAACTAAAAAACATCACACATCCATAGAAGAATCAAAACCCAATATCCAGTAACCTGAGTATGACTATACAGACACAGAGTCTACCAGCTACAGAATCCCACAGAAAACGGTAATACCATGTCGGCAAGATCGGAAAGGAACCATCTTCCTCCAGACCCTACAACTGGAGCTAATAGCCCCCCCCCCACAAATCGGGATGAGGAACTGGAGCAGAATTCTGTGAGTGGTGGGGCCATCCCAGCAGCAGATCGTGAATACCCCTCAAAGGCTGCCCTAGCATGGGCTCCTGCAAGAGCCATGCACCTCCCCCCACGCACCATGCTATGAGCCTGCATGATCCCCAACACTCACCTATCAGAGCCCAGGTACCCTTCAGCCCTGCCACCAGAGACTCATGAGACCCTCTGCACCGCACCTTGGAGCCCGCGAAATTAAAACAAGAATTAATAAGTGGGATAGCATTAACTACAAAGCTTCTGCTCATCAAAGGAAACCATCAAGAGCCTAAAGAGAAAGCCTACAGAATGGGAGAAGATCTTTGCAAGCTATCCCTCTGACAGAGGTCTAATATCTAGGACATACAAAGAACTTAAAAGACTTTACACTAAAAGAAATAAATAATCCGATCATGAAGTGGGCAACTGAAATGAATAGAGACTTCACAAAAGAAGAGATACAAATGGCCAATAGATACATGAAAAAATGTTCAACATCATTAGTAATCAGGGAGATGCAAATCAAAACTAAGATTTCATCTAATCCCAATTAGAATGGGAATCATTAAGAAGTCAAACAACAACAAATGTTGATGAGAACGTGGGGAAATAGGGACTCTTCTACTTTGTTGATGGGATTGCAAACTAGTTCAACCACTATGGAGATCAGTGTGGAGATTCCTCAGAAAACTGGGAATGGGTCTACCATATGATCCGGCTATACCACTACTGGGTATCATACCAAAGGGATTGAAACTAGAAAACTACAGTAATATATGCATACCCATGTTCATAGCAGCACAATTCACAGTGGCCAAATTATGGAACCAACCTAGGTGTCCATCAACATATGAATTACAAAATTATTGGAAATACACACAATAGAATTCTACTCAGCAATAAAGAAGAACAAAATAACATCATTTACAAGAAACTAGAAGCATCTGGAGAACATTATGTTTAGTGAGATTAGCCAATCACAAAAAGAGAAGGGTCATATGTTTTCATTAATATGCACAACCTAGGGAGTAGTGGGAACACAAAAGGGATTCCAGATGATAGTGGAGAACCCTCAGTGGAGCAAGGGGAGTGGTATAAGGGAAGGGGAAGGGCAAGAAAGAAATGTACCAATGGAATTACTATCATAAACAATGTGTACATATGAGAATATACCAGTGTTATTCTCGGTACTCCATATCAGGGTAGGGGAAGCGGGGGGGGTACACTAAGAGCTGGGTGCATGTATGTTAATATCAAATTGATAGTCATTGTGATGTGAGACTACAATGCACCAATAAAAGCATGTTTAAAAAATAAAATAGGAACAATAAGCAAAGTTGAATAAAAAAAGAAAACTTGGACTTAACTATATAAATAGAACATGAATAAAACTATAATTTTAATAAAAATGGGATACTCTATAGCAATAAAAATAACTAATGCTATGTTAACCAAAATACATAAATCCTACAAACATAAGGTTGAACAAAAACAGCTAGTTACAGGAGGATATATTTCCTATGCTTCCATTTATATAAATTCTATAAAAACAAAAGGTTATATATGTTGAATATTAACCCTTATTATATACATATGTATGTACTTAATCCTATACAACATAAATATATGTGTGTGACCTTTGCTGAAATCAGGAGCAATGTCATGAATTTTATACATGAAGACTTCAAAGATATTTGCTATGGATTTTTCCTTATATTGAGTAGTGGATATTAAGTATTTTATTTGTTCTTTATATCTTTTTGAATGTAGGAAATATTGCATATTTAAATTAAAATATAAGTAAAAGGAAGGAATACTTCTTAATTATGAGATGTAAGCAATATTAAAGATTAGAACATTGAATCCAAAGAAGCTCAAATCTGGGACATCAGTAAATCTGTCATTGAACTGAACATGCCATTCTTTCTGCTAAATTCATTAATAACCAGAATCTACTTCTCTATCATATCATCTTAAGGATTCATTGGCGCGATATGATGGCATGGTCTTACCACAGTTTCCTTCATGAAGTACACTCTGCTTAGAGTGGAATGAGCAGAGAAATCTCCCAGGCAGATGAATATAACGTGAAGGATTGTCAAGGTCACCAAGTAGAAGGATGCACTTATCCAGTGGCCAAGTGGCAGTTGGAAAGTGCAGCATCCCCGTGTACTTACTTATAGGAATTAACAGATTGTAGAGATGTGTTCTTAGAAGAATTTTGAAAACTGGCAGAATTGCCACCACTAAGATTAAGTAAGGGGAAAAGAGATCCGCTTTACTGAGATGATAGCCTGTCGGTGGCAAGAGGAAGATATGCCCTTGCTATGCATTTTAAGGAAAGGAGAAATAATGGTGTTGATAGCACTGATAGATTCGAGCTGCATCAGTGTCCAGAGCACATTTGATAAAGAACCCAATGCGGGATGTCTGCTCTGGGCTCCCTGCTCACTGATGTGTGGCTTTGGAGAGATCACTGAGCCCTCTGAATATCAGTTTTCTCATCTATAAAGTGAAGGAGTTGGTTTTGATGATCTGTTAAGGCTCCATTCAGATCTGAAATCTTTGCTAATTTTCCATCAAGGGTGGAAAGAGGGAGGAATGCACCATACGAGGTGAAAGGGAGAAGGCAGAGAGAGACAAATAAAGGACAGAGGATGTAACAGAAGAGCTGGAGGATGGCTCACTTTGGAGAGATGACAGCTGACAGAAAATAAATCAGACTGTACACAAACCCAGGTAAACGACTGAAGCATGAAAGGAGTCTTGGCGAGGGGTGGACTCTGATGCAGTGTGAGGGAGAAGGAGAAGAGGTGAGGAGGAGGAGTGTGGGAGTCCACTGGTGTCTTACCAAGGGTGGTGGAGGAGGGGGCAGCAGAAAGAAGCCCAGCGGCCCAGTGATGGATAGGGTAGGATGCAAGGCCAGCTTTGAAACATGAAATAGCTGAAATGTCAAGGAAGGGTTGGGGCTTCTGAGCCATGTTCTTATTTAAAAATATAGTAGGAAGGGCAGTAGTCAATAAAATAGGTTAAAATAGGCATATGGGACAATTTCCTTCCTATGAGAAAATGACTATAATTTGTTGCCTGGCTTTCCTGAGCTGCTTGGCTTTGTCACGTGCCTGTGCAGTGTGGATCTTTATTCTGGGGTAACAACAGGCTTACAGATGGTACTAAAAAGGGGCAACCTAGCTCCTGTTATTTTAATGCCAATCAATTCTAAACCTGGAGTTGGTTTAGTCTCCCACCCTCTAATGGTAAAATTGTACTTAAAAATTTACTGCTTACCAAGATACCACTTGATATTCAAATATTATATAGGATATTATGTATTATATAGGACGTATATAGTTTGAATGAAACTAAAGCTTTTCAGTATGCACATTTGCAAATATTGGAAATTTTTTTGTAAAATGGCATTTCGTAACCGTAAGTTCTTTCACAGAGATCACACTGTACCCTGAGCACCTTTTTAAAGTGCTCCTGTTAGAGCACTATCAAATAGATTCCGGGTTGAAGCCAAGATCATATCACTCACACCAGGTTTGCTTTGTTCAATGGAGTAATAACAGTAGTAATTGTTACCTTCATTGAGATCTTATATGTAGGCATTGTATTAATTAAAAACTGCACAAATGTTTTGTTGAATCCTCACCACATCCCTGTGAGGTGAGGGGTGTCATTCCCATTTTACAGATGACAAAAATGAGGCTTAAAGCCAGGCGTGGTGGCACACGCTTGTAATCCCAGTACTTTGGGAGGCGGAGACCGGAAGATCCGGGTTCGCAGCCAGCCTCAGCTCGCTCTCTCTCTCTCTCCCCCTGTCTCTCTCTCTCTCTACTTAGTGAGGCCCTCCGCAACTTCGTGAGACCCGGTTTCAAAATAAAATATAAAAAATAGGGCCGGGGATGTAGCGCGGAGGTAGAATGCCCCTGGGTTCAATCCCCGGTACCACAAAAAAAAAAAAAATGAGGCTTAAAAAGATGATAAGACTTGCTTACTAAGTGACAGTTACTAAAGGTAATTGAAAGGGAGAAACCAGGTCTTTGAAACCAGGTCTCTTGACTCCAAAGCCTGATTTATTACATATCAAACCCTTACCTTTTGTACCTGGTATCTGTCTGGTACCTGGTGTCTGAAGCAATCCATGCACACGCCAGATTTCTAGATCTTGTGTTTGCATCATGTTAGTGGGTCACGGCATGTAGTGCTACACCAATAACTGACCTCATTTTTCTGTTTCCCAAGAACAAGTGAAACACACCAGTTTGTGGGAAAAGACAGTTGTGAGAACAGGAGTTGCTTGGCAAACCCTTCATAATATTTTGGGAAAGGTTAGATATTATGAAATGTTAAATGATACAAAAGCCAGGAGACTGTGAAGTGGTCTAGGGACTTGAAGGATATAACTTCAAGAAGGCATTAGAGATGGTGGCAGGTGAAGAAGATGTAAACTAGATTTACTAAGATAAAAAGAGTATTTCATCTCTAGGGTCTGTGGGGCCCCACCGGGGTGGAGTCCTTGCTGGCTAACATAATTATTCCAGTTCAATCAAGTGTGTTGAATTTTATTAAGGAGAATAGCAAATAAAGTGTAGTTACTCCCGAACCTTGAGTTTTATTCTCATCAAACTAAAAAAGGAATAGTTAAACCATTACCAGCAAGGAAGTGCAAGGAAGCCTTCTGAGGAGCACCCAAGACTTTTTGGAAATGAGAAAAAGAAAACATAGTATTGATCCAACAGTAAACACAGTTGAGGATTTCCGTGAGTAAATACTTTTAAACTGTCAGAAAGGAACCATTAGAAATTAAGTGTGGATGCTATGCTTGTTATTTTAGAAAATGGCCACATCTAATCCATATTTTAAGACTCCATTTAGTTTACAAACATGAAGACATTCACACACCTTCCTCCAAATGTGTTTTGAGTATTGAGCTTCTAATTCTTGCTTTTCTATCCGAATGCCAGGAGCAAGTACCCTCATGAGTTTCAAGAGCAATTTGTTTAAAAAAATTCATATGTTATTGGCCATTTGCATTTGTCTATTCAGACCCATTGCCCATTTTTATTGGGTTCTTTGTTTCTTTAGTATTGGGTTTTTTAAGTTTTTTTTACATTCTTTATATATTCTGTTATAATCCTCTATCAGAGAGGTAGCTGGTAAAGATTTTCTCCCATTCTGTAGGCTCTCTCTTTAGGTTCTTGATAGTTTCCTTTGCTGCAGAGAAGCTTTTTAATCTGATGCCATCCCACTGATTGGTTTTTGTTTTTATTTCCTGAGCTATGGGGGTCTTATTGAGGAAGTCACGACTGGTGTCTATGTGTTGGAGAGTTGGTCCTCTGCCCTCTTCTAGTAGTTGCAAGGTCTCTGGTCTAATTTCTAGATTTTTTTATCTGTCTTGAGTTGACTGTGAATGATGAGAGGTTGGGGTTTAGATCCATTTTTCTACAGATGATTAACTGGGTTTCCCAACACTATTTGTTGAAAAGACTATCATTTCTCCAGCGTGTATTTTCAGTCCCTTTGTCAAAGATCAAGTGGCTATGGGTGTGAGGGTTTCTTTACATATCTTCTACTCTGACACTGAGATTCCATCTAACTCCAGTTAGAATGGAAATCATCAAGAATATAAACAATAATAAATGCCATGAAGGATGTGGGGAAATAGAACCCTTATATACTATTGGTGCAATTGCAAATTAGTACAGCTGTTATGGAGATCAGTATGGAGATTCCTTAAAAGACTGGGAATAGAGCCATGATATGATCCACCCATACCACTTTTGGAGATCTTCCCAAAGGAATTGAAATCAGATTACTATAGGGATATATGCATTTTCATGTTTTTAGCGGCACAAATCATGATAGCCAAACTTTGGAACCAGCCTAGGTGTCCGTCAATAGATGAATAGATTACTAAATTATAGTATATACAACAATGGAATTCTACTCAGCCATAAAAAAGAACATAATTATGTCATTTGTAGGAAAATGGATGGAACTCGAGAATAGTATGCCTAGAGAGATTAGCTAGTCACAGAAAGTGGAGAGCCATATGTTTTCACTCATATGCAGAAGCTGGAGAGAAACTGGGAAACAAAGAGGACTTCACATAGATGAGGGGAGACACTAGTGGAATGGGGGGAAGTGGGGAGGGGAAAGAGAGATCTGGTAATGGAAACTATTCAAGTAATCCTTTGTTCATACATGAAGTTATCTGTATCGATGTAAAGACTGTCTATGGGGAGGGGGAAACAGGGTGGGAACAGAGTGAAACACGCAACAAATGCTGTGTGCCTGTATGTGCTTGTCACTCTGAACCTCACCATGATGTATAGTTGCAATGCGCTGATAGAGAGAGGTAGCTTTATGGTGCCTTAGTGAGTTTAAACATAATAAAAACAAAAAGGAAGGGGGGGAATCAATTTTTGGTGCTTTTTGACACACCCCAGATGCCGCTTCATGTTCTGTCCCCTTAAATTGGGCAGACTGAAAGCTACACATAGGAATCACAATAGGTTTCTGGATATCAAACGCTCTGGAAAAGCCAGGTGTGGTGGTGCACACCTGTAATCCTAGTACATGGGAGGCTCAGACAGGAGGATCGCAGATTCGAGGCCAGCCTCAGCAACTTAGGGAGACCCTCAGCAATCTAGGGAGACCCTGTTTCAAATTAAAAGTAAAATAGGGCTGGGGATGTAGCTCAGAGGTAGAATGCCTCTGAGTTCAATCCCCAATACCCCTCCCCCGCAAAAAAAAATGCCTTGGAAAGCTCAATTTTTCCCAAGGTTTCACTTCTCTTGCTTTACATTCTTGGGTAGGGCACAAATGAAACTTCTGGAGTTTTCAATTCAACCTAACTTGTCTCTCTTAGATCCTGTCACCTGCATAGCTGTTTCTTATTATAAGCTTATTGTCAAAGTTTAGGTCTGTGGGTACTGTAAGCAATGAAGTTTTATATTACCATACTTATTAGCCACCCACACATGGGTTAAATACACATGGAGTATGTACTTACACATGAGCCTCACCTCTCCCGATACTGTTTCTGCTAACAAATATGTACTTATTTAATTAGCCAAATCACTATTTTCACAAAGAAAATCAAGGGTATGAGGCAGAACCACAGGTGTGAAGTATATTCAGAGGTTTGCTGAAATCGCTGTAGATTGGATGAAACCACTCCTGGATCCCAAATGGGAACAGAATTTAATCCGAATTACTAAGAGACTTGAGGGCAATTTTATTTTTAAAAAAATTCTTTTTGAATCTTTATGAAGAGAAGTGATTTTTCTCTAAAAGAATATGAAAAACCCTAAAGGTCACTTAAAATTTATTTATTTTTATATTTTTGCATTTATTCATCAGTTGTCAAAACATCCAAAATGTTTTTGTGAAGAATTAGGAAATGAAACACTACACATTTCAGCCATTTTTTTTCAAGGGTGGGGATAAAACCCAGGGCCCGTGCATGCTACACAAGCACTCTTCCACTGAGCTACAGCCCCAGCCCCAGTCAGTGTATTTTTTGTACATGAAATTTTCCTTTCCTAGAAACTTTTCCTCCATCTCTTTAAATGATCTTCTTGTTTCTGTATTATGTTACACATGCAAGAATGAGATCTGGTAATGAGATTGTTTTAAGCATTTTAGGCAGAAATTGCCCTGAAAGTACCGGATTTCTGAGTGTGCTGAACTCCATGTTGCATGAATAAAAAACAGACAACTCAGGCAGCACTGACACATCTCACCCTGAGCACAGGGTGCCTGGGGAAGAAGGAAGTCAGGCAAGGGTGTGTGACAGCTCTGTTTCCCCTGGCCTCTATCATGACAACAGTACAATTTTAATCGGGAGCGTACTCTTAGATTCAAAGCACTTTCTTTTCTTGTGCCTTCCAAGTGTAGGAGCTTGTGCCAACAGCCTTAAAGTTAGGAAGAATTCACTATTTCATAGCACACTAGAGGAAAAGTTTCTTCCTTTTGTTTAGAGTAAAATTGAAACCATGTCCAAATATTTGTCAATTAATGCTCAAACATAAGATGCTGTAATTTTGCTTTTTGCACATTTCACATTATCAGTTGCGTTCCAAGGCAAGAGTGTACCAGCGGCTTGTTAAACTGCTGCGATAGGGGAGAAGATGGGAACAGAATGATGTTAGGTCTCTACATTGTGAGGAAGTATTTATGTAGAATAGATAAATCCACCTAACCAATTTGTCAGACTCCCAGTTCTAGAGTATTTTCTTAAATGAAAACTTTTTTCCTTTCTTCTATTTCATAATCCAAACAAAAAGTCTCCCTTGGTTAGACACCCAGGCTTATAGTTAATTTTTTGTTTTTTTAAGAAATAATCATCACTTTTTAAAATTAAATGATTTCATGAATCTTACAAATATATCAGTGACTTTCTTATGCTATGAACACCCCATAATTCAGGCTCCTTCAACAACGATTTTATGTTTATACTATATTGTATTTTAATTAAATATAAATCATATTTAAATAAAACCATAGTGGGTCATTCCTTTGTCCTCTTACCTTCATCTACTTTTTTTAAGAATAGCTTTATTGAAATATAATTTATATTCCATAGAGTTCACCCATTTAGAGTATACAATTCAGTGTGGTTAGTATATTCATTGATTTGTACAAACTGTACCACTCTTTTTCATTACATTCCTCCATATACATAAAAATCCATACCTGTTAACAGATATGCACCCTCTCCCAGTCCTTGGCAGCTATTAATCTACTTTGTCTCTAGAGATTTACCTATTCTGGACATTTCATATAAATGGAGCCATATAGTCTTTTGTCATTGGTTTCTTTCACTTAGCATAAAGTTCTAAAAGGTCATCCATGTTGTAGTATGTATCAATATTTCATTCCCTTTTCATTGCAGAATAATAGTACATTAATTGGACGAATATACCACATTTGTTGAGTCATCAGTCAATAGATATTTGAATTTGTGGTAAGCAAAATAATGATTTCCAAAAATGCCATAATCTCAGACCTGTGAATATGTTACTTTACATGGCAAAAAGAATTTTGCAGATGTCTTTATAGTGGACCATTACTGTCAGAGCTTATCCTGGATTATTTGGTGGGACTGCTCTAATCACATGGGTCCTTAAATGTGAAGAGACTCCATGCCTGTGGTCCAAGGGAGATGTGACAATGGAAGAAGGATGAAAGAGATGCATCATTTCTGGATTTGAAGATGAAGGAAGGGGGCCATGAATCAAGGAGTACAAGTGGGTTCTAGAAGCTAGAAGCAGCAAGGAGTGAGACCTATAACCCTGTCATGAAATTTGTACTGTTTTAAGCCCTTGCATTTATGGTAGTTAGTTATAGAAGCAATACAACAGTAATATAGGGTAGTTTCTACTTTTTGGCTTTTCTGAGTAATGTTGCTATGAACATTTGTATAAAAGTATTTGCATTGACATATGTCTTCATTCTTCTTGGGTATTTATTTAGGAGTAAAATTGCTGGGTCATAAGGGAACCATATGCATAATATTTGGAGGAACTGCCAGACAGTTTTCCAAGTGGCCACACCAATTTACATTCCCAACAGCAATACTTCATCTCTCCACCTCCTTACCAACACTCTCCTTTTGATTTTAGACATCCTCATGGGTGCCAAGTGGTATCTCGTTTTGATTTTGGTTTGTATTTCCCTAATGACTAAGGATGTTAAGCACCTTTTCATGCACTTTTGTTTGTCTTCTTTGTTTGTAGTAATGTCTATTCAAATCCTATGACTATTTTTAATTGAAATATCTATCTTTTTATTGCTGACTTGTTCTTTATATAGTCTGGAGACCAATTACTTATTCAGATATATTATGAGCAAATATTTTCTACCGTTCTGTAGTTTGTCCTCAAAGTTTTTAATTTTGATGTTCAATTTATCTATTTTTTTCTATTGTCTCTTGTACTTTCAGTGTCATGTCTAAGAAACTATTTTCTAATCCAAAATCACAAAGGTTTATGTTTATGTATTTTTCTAAGATTTTTAAAGTTTTGTCTCTTCCTATTTAGATCTTTTGAGTGAATTTTTATATACAGTGTGAGGTAGGTGTCCAACTTCATTCATTTGCATGGGGAATCCAGTTTTTCCAGCAATTAATTTCTGATTGAAGATGTGGACCTCCCGGAGGATTATCTCTGGGTATTTATGATGTTCCTGGTGCCTGGGGAAGCTGTTGCAAAAGCTCTGCTCCATTTTTTGGAACATGCTGTGCTGGTGACAGCTTTTCTCACAGTCCTCTTCAGTGAAGAATGTGCAATGAGGCCTCTGTTCCCATATGGCTGGCCAATACCTTGTCAAAATGTTTGCAGAACATAGGAACCAAACACACTTTTGCCTTTAGTCATTTTTCCTCTAGTTTTTGTCTTATTCCTAATAGTGCAGGGTTTTTCTACAAAATCATTACATCAGTTGCTATGACCAGGAACAATGTTAAACAAGGATTTTTGTATTAACTTCACTTCAATTCCTTAACTCCCTAGAAATAATCAAGTGTACCAGAAGCACAATTGTATTTTCTTCCTCCTCTACTTTTTTATGCTATGCTTCTCGAGGAGAGACTTTTCTCAACTGTTTTTTAAATTAGGAATGGCTCTAGGCCAACCTGTTTACCCATGACAGGTTGACCCTGAGAAATAAACATGGTCCAGGAACGCTCTTGTTTGTATCCAAGAGTTAACTAACTAATTCTCAATCCGGAGATGTCTTAACAAAAAGGACGGGCTTTCTAAATCAGCAAATCAGTGCTTCTCAAACTTGAATGTGCAAGCACATCATCAGGGGAGCTTATTAAAATTCAGATTCTGATTATGTCTGAGCAGAACCTGAGATTCTGTATTTCTAACAAATTCCCAGGGGTGCTGATGCTGTTGGCCCATGGACCACACTTTAAGAAATAGGTCTCCAGAGATAATAGATCCTAGGGTTGATCCAGGAGCTGCTAAACTTTGGAGGCATTCTTATTAAGACTTGGAGTTCTCTAAACCTGTCTGGAAACCAAAAAATATTTTTGAAATATGACAAAGTATTTCCTCACACACCCTGAAAAACAAATAAATCTATTCTAGACACACTGATAAAGGGATGCAATCAGGGAGGGATTAACTTTATGAAATAAATTTAAATCTCCCTTTAGAATAATCTGCAGAATTTTTGCTAAGGCTGTTTACATAGTTGGAAAGGCTGGATTTACATGCATGGGTGACATCAGGGTCACATCTCTGGTCTTTAGTGTGTTCTCCCTGTCTTGCCTCAGAAAAATGTCACATGATTGGTGCTTTTATGAGCACAGGGTCTAGATGTCCCTAACTGATTTAAGAATTAAATGGGGTAAGAGTTGGGCCTTTCTACCTGATCAGTCTTACTTTTCTCTAAGCTCAGTTAAGCTTTCATAGCAATTTAGGCAAATACTGTTAGATCTCTTTATCATAAAGCAGATATCTACCCAAAACCCAGGGGCTGAGGCCTTGTATGTCATATATCTCGTGGGTGATTTTATCTTATGTTATACAGTAAAAGGCTAGTCACTCTGTAAACAGGGTGTATACCTAACTACTAGAGTGTTTCTGGTGGGAACTATTAAAATTTTCCTGGTAACTGCTTCAAAATCAGAGTTCACTACATTAACTATCATAGTTGAAACACCATGATTAAAAAAAAAGACATGTATCCATCTGTTGACTCCTGATAATAAACCTGTTCTGAAATGTGAGTGAATTTTTGAAAGTACAAATCACATTTTTTGGTTCTTTTTTTTTTTTTTTTTTGCGGTACCAGGGATTGAACGCAGGGGCGTTCTACCTCCGCGCTACACCCCCGGCCCTATTTTTTTTTTATGCTTTATTTTTGAAACCGGGTCTCACGAAGTTGCGGAGGGCCTCGCTAGGTAGAGAGAGACAGAGAGAGAGAGACAGAGAGAGAGGAGAGAGATCGATCGATTGATCTATCTATCTATCTATCTATCTATCGTGCGCGCGCGCATGCGCGCTGAGGCTGGCCGCGAACCCGGATCCTCCGGTCTCCGCCTCCCAAAGTACTGGGATTACAAGCGTGCGCCACCACGCCCGGCTCTTTTTGGTTCTTATATGATCATTTCAATTGTCTTTTAGTTCACATTTTATTGATTTTGTTCTGTAAACTTTGGCCCAGAAAAGGAAAGGGGGGGAGAGATTAATTGATTAATTGGCTGGCTGACTATTTTTTTCATTCTGCCTTCACCTGATAAAGATTATTTGTCTTGCAGCTAGATCAGAACTAGCTGAATAGATTTATGGATATGCATATTGACTGGAGAGGAGGAGAAAAAAAGAAAGGAAGACTATTTATTGGCATGAACATCCCATGACCTCATAGTTTATGCTAATTTCTGTGACTTTAAATAAAAGTTTTTATAGCTTAGCTTCCTTATGAGAAGAAGGGTGGAACAAGTAAACATTTATGTATCCTCTTACTAGGCTGTATTTAAAAATCCAAATGATTTACCTAATGTGTTGTTCTTGGCAAGAACTACTGCCTTATGATGGATGGCTTAAGATGAAATACAATAGTAATGGTAATCATAATAGTAATACCAATGGTAATGGAAAGAGTAATGGTTATTTCATTGTTTTAGTAGTGAAAGATCTGAGCTCGTTAGTATGTGTGTAAATTCTGTGTAGCTCAGCAGACCATCTGTTTACTGATGGTCCTTGGAAACTTCACTTCTACCGTTATCAGGAGGAATTAGATCAGAATACAGTTCTGATCCATAGTTGAAATGAAAGAACTCACAAAGCCATCTCATCTGTGCTCTTATCTCAATTTAGTAATTCTAGTTCCATCTCTACATTGAGGCTATTACAGGAATGCTGAGAGCTCTGTGTGACCTCGACAGGCAGTAATGATGTGAAATGCAATTGTGTGCTTTTGTTAAGCTCTGTGAAACATGAAAAATTGCCCTCATCTGTGATGCTTCTCTATCCTCCTTGGAAAAGACAGTGTTGACCCAAACTTCATGATAAATAACTTCTGATAATGATGGTGAAAACTGAGGGAGACTGATGTTTTGCTTCACAAAAATCCTGCTGCCTGGTACTTGTATGTTTGAAACAGTCAAGAAAATAATTTGCTGAAAATGAGCAAAAACGGTTAAGCTAAGTGCTACATCCTTTGGAAATATATGAGTGAAAAACTGAAATGCTATCATGCAAGCTCATAAATCTCGTTCCATCACTGCAAATCACCCTCAGAAAATTACACATACACAGCTCTTCTAATGTAAATTTTAAATGCAAAAGTTTAGAAAGCGAAAAATCTTCATAGCAATAAATGGATTAGGAAAGGGATAGACATCTAAGGAGAGCCAACGGCATCTATACCAGGCTGTGGGGGCTGTGTCCCTGGCACACAGGATAGTCCTATGTCGTCTTTTAAATGAGGAAAGAAAGGGGTGGATGTTTTCTTTAGGAAAGGGGAGGACAGTATAGTCAACTTGTCTTTGAAGATTTGTTGTTGACAAATGATCATGGATTTTTTTCTTCCTTTGACTTGTTAAGGACAGTACAATAAATCATTGCAATAGTAATATTTTGAAGTTCAGTTAAAAAGCAAAACCAAAAAGCCATCCTCTTACAATGCAAATATCGCATCTCAGTCATGTGATCCAAAGTATATAAAATGGTGCCATGCATATTCGTAATGAAGTGGTACTAATCTGTCATACTAAAAAATAAGGAAAGAACCAAGGACAACTTTAAAAGATATCTTCTCACCCAAACCTAGAAGATAGTCTTCGGGTGACAAATGATTAGTTAGAAATATATCTACCTCAGTCACCAGAAATGAAGGTACCTGTAAGATAAAATCCATGAGAAATTAATTTTAAATAATTTCATTTTTTGCATCACAGTGGCATATTTTTGGATACCAGCTTTAGTATCTGCTACCAAATGACAGTGAAAGATGATACATAATTTGTTTAAGGCTCAGGAATTCTGAATTGCTGATGACTGACACATTGATTCAAAAACAAGGTACAACAGAGGAAAGCATTGGGCCAAGCTGCCTGTCAACTTCAGTATTTCTTGAATCCTTCCCCACATCCTCAAACCCTCCTTCCCTGGAGAAGAAATTATCTTTTTCCATATCCTGGTGAACTCTTTAACCCATTTCTACTTTCTTGGTCATGATTTTTTGAGATTATTCAGATGTGAAACAAGATAGCAGTGGAATTTTTTTCAAAGATTTCATCTCTCATTGTTTTTAATTGATGTCTTTACAACACAACACAAGGTTAAACATGGAAAACATATATTATAGCAAAGCAATTCACTTTTCAAATTTACTGTTTAAAAATTTCCCAATGACATCTAATTGCCTTATAGACTTTTCTTTCCTTCCTGTCAGCATACCTGAATAAGGGTTCTAAATGGGGTTATGGACAAGCTAGCCCTGGGCACTCATGAAGATGACCCATTCTTTATTAAGAGGTCCTCATTCCTGTTTCCAGGATTCTGCCACTCAGCAAGAAGGGAATAATTTTTCTCTGTCCAGTAAAGGAATGAGTGACTCTAACAGTAGATCTGCTATTTTTTGTTGATATCCCCTTAATGGAAGTTCTCCTGTTCAGCTCTTTTAAGCTAGTATGAGTTTTATACCATTTAATGGTTCTGCAAATTACAACCATTCTCCTGGCAGTGTAGGTTTGCAACATTAAAATTGGGCATAAAATTCAGGATTGCAAAGACGATGTTATGTAAATTTTTAAAAGCTTAAATCTCAACTCATCTATTGCTGGCTTCTGAAAATATCTGAAGTGACGGACCTGTTTCTAAATTTCCAATCTGTTTAGACTAATGCCTTGGTAGGATAGAGTAAAAAGAATTGCTAGAGAAATTAAATGGAAAAAGACAAATACATATTTTAAAAGGCAGTATTAGATTTAACAGATATATATTTACTTTGTCCACATCCTATGAAAGTTTCTGAATGTTTTATCTCAATATTTTGTTTTTAATGCAGAAGAGTAACAGATAGCATTGTCTGTGGACCTCCCTTTGAGTAGCATTAATCTATTGTACTCACATTTACTCACCTTTACCTACAGCCATTCCAAGTCATCTTATGCTTTTAACAAATTGTTCCTTAAGCCTTTAGGTAAAGTATGCACTTAAAATAAGGCTATGTGATTTTTAAATGGATAGAAGTCCATATAAATTGTAAACTCCATACATTGTTGTATAGTCATAGGATATTTTAACAATTATTTGGCAAACACTACTTGCCATATTCCACATTATTTTGGCATCCATTTTCTATCATTCCATTATAGACCTCACCCAACCACCTCTTCATCGTAGTGAAAAATGATGTTACCAAGTGATTTTCAATAACATCTATTCAAGATACTTTTCATATATTAACTTGGTTTTAATATCTTGAATTATTTAGTTGAAAAAGCTAATATGAGACCTTGGTTTTGTTTAAAATTGAAAGGAAGAGGCTGCTTTAAAGATTATAGGAAAATAACTTTATTTTAATCTCAGATCTCAAGCAGTCAATACTTTGAGTTCCACTAACTCCCTAAGATTGGATACATAGAAATACAGCATTACTTATGTAGAATATCAGTTTGATGGGACTCCTATATCAAACAGATACCATCTACCATTGGTGACTACTTTATCTTCTCTCTTCCACTGCACAAGTTTAATCAGGTGGTCATATTTAATATGGAAAGGACTCAGGGGGACACACTTGCTATCTTACAGTATTTGGAGGGCAGCCATGTGGATAGGAAGGTTGAGTAACTCTCTATGACTGGAGAGCATGCAGACCAATGGATGGAAATCAAGAGCAGCTGATTTCAGTTCAGTGAAGGACTTCCAAACATGCACACAAACATGCATGTGCACATTTAGAGAGAGACAAGAGGAACTCAAGAACTCTCAAGAACTGTGTTCACTGCTGTGGGTGAAGCTGCTAGGGTAAGGATGATAACAGAGTCAATGATTGAAATACTTTAAGAAGCTGATATGGCAGGTTCTGGTTTCTATAATGGAGATATCCCACTGCATGCTTTGTTGTTGTATTCTTAATTATGAAGTAGTTTAGACCAATAGAAAATTGCATCTAGATTTAATGTTTTGCAATTCTGTGCTGTCTCCTCCTCCTTTCTCCTCTTGTCTTCTCTTGTCTTCACTTGTCTTCTCTTCTCTTCTCTTCTTTTCTCTCTCTCATTTAATGTTACAGCGAAAGCCTTACCACCACCATTCCATCCTTTTCCCTTCTTTCCTTCCCAGAGGTTGCCACTGGCTTGCTCAGGAGCCCTTTGCTCTCTGTTCTGTGGTTCCTTTGTTGTGAGAAATTTTACTCCTACTTTCTACATTTTTCACTGTGGTGGCAACTCTGGATGGTGGTATTTGTTTTAACATCTGTAATACTAGTAATTGAGATAGAAATAGAAGGTTAAAGGCTTTGCTAGGGTTAAAGTTGTTAAACTTAAACATTAGTAACTAATTATCATTTGTGTATGCCTGTTTGTGTGTGTTCTAATCCTGTGATCTTCTAGCTTATATAAAATTGTGAGCTGCAAAGTTTACCCTGATTAAAGACAAATATTTAATGCCAAGAATGCTATACATAACTTGTCTCATAGTAGACAGGACAAAAGGCCCAGAAGACGATAATCATAATACATTCATTCATTCATATAATTAGTTTATTCAGTTATTTCATCCATTTACTAGATTCAGGCTAAAAAGGCCTACTTTGTGACAGCCACTGCATTAGGCTTCAGGATACCAACACAGACAAAAATCCCTGCTTTTATGAAGTTTACAATCTATATGTAGAAAATCTGGCAGACAAATATGTCAGATGGAGAAAAAAATGTTATCTAAAAATCAGGGTAAGTGAAAAGATTGGGAGTGGGATCACTTTTATTTGGGTAATCAGTGAAGGTCTTCTAATATGAGGACATGTGAGTGGTGACCTGAAGGGAATGGGGACAAGTTACAGATGTCAAGGGCAGAGCATTTTAGAGATCAGCAAGTGCACAGACTTTGAAATGGGTGCATATCTCATGTGGGACCTCATGGTGATCCTTGAAACAATTCCCTGGTATAGCTAATGTAGATGTTATACCCATTTTTACACATGAAGAAACTAAGATGAAATAGGGTAACTCATTCAAGGTCACATTTACTAGTTGGTGACTAAACCACAAATAGCATGTCTCCTGGGTTCCAAACATATATATATATACTTTTCAGGTACTATGGTTTTATTTTTAATGTACTAGGATTCAGAACTTGGTCAGGTTTTACCTTTATAACTGAGTCTTTGGTTGAACTGCATAAAATCCTTAGACATCAGTTCCCATATCTATAAAATGGGGGGAATAATATCCAAGGTTTCTGTGAGAACCAAGAAGGACAATGTGGATCAGGCCCTATGAACTATAAAGCACTTCACACCTGATGAGTTGCTAGGGCCAGATTGAACCTGTGGCCAGCTTCCTGGTTGGCCAGCCTGAAGGTCGTAAATCAACCTTATTCAAGGCCAAACCTATGTACCAATGTGTAGCACTTTTGATGCTATAGATACCCATATCCTGATGTCTCAAGGATTGCAAAGGTAAAGTTAAATGCAGATTCAAACAAATGTAGAAATACTTCAGTGACTGCATCTTCTTTCCTGCTTGTCCCTAAAGATAGCACAGAAATGTAAATATGATTTGATGTATTTAGCTGGCACAAATTCTACTACTGTGTATTTTACCTATTTCTATTTTAAGTGCATTTTCCTTTGTAAGTTCTTATTTCCTTTTATGTTCTGCCAAATCCCATTAGCTTGTCCTTGAGCTGTATCATCTAAAGTTTAACTGCTGGTGGGTGATGGGATTTGCCTGAAGTGAGACTGGACCGCAGTGAGTTACCAGCTCCTTTTGCAAATGCTGCAGCTCAGCAGAGCCTCTGACTGCTTGAGGGCTGTTGGATCTGAAAGCAGCTGCTGGTCTGGCAATCCTAGCGCGCACTGAGCCTTATGAAGAAGTTGGGACAAGTTTCAGGTCTGGTTTGGTCTAAGTAGTAAAGGAAAAACTGTTGGTGGAGACAGACCTGAAAAAAAAAGAGCTTTCTAGGCAGAAACAACAAATGTCCAAAAAGTGTGATGCAGTTGAGGGACCAAGGAAAGATCAGTGAATCTAGAATACAGTTGGAGTGGATAAGAAATGAGATTGAGGCCGGGCATAGTGGCACACACTTGTAATCCCAGTACTTGGGAGGCGGAGACCGGAGGATCCGGGTTCGCGGCCAACCTCAGCTACTTAGTGAGGCCCTCAGCAACTTCGTGGACCCAGTTTCAAAATAAAGGATAAAAATAGGGCCGGGGGTGTAGCTCGGAGGTAGAATGCCCCTGGGTTCAATCCCCGGTACCGCAAAAAAAAAAAAAGAAATGAGATTGAGGAGGCAGGTGGGTCCAGATTCTGGAAGGCCATGTCAGCCATGATCTGGAGCTTAGATTTTATCATCCGCATAGTGGAACATGGGGAGTTGTTTTTAAGCAAAGACATGACATGATGTGTTTCATATTCTGACTGCCACGAATAAAAAACTTAGAAGGCTTGTGCAGAGGTCTCTTGTGATATGACGGTGACTTGTGCCGAAGTGGCACTAATAGCTCTTGCTAAGGAATAGAGTTGGGTGAGATGGTTAAGGGAAAAAAATGGAATCAAGGGTAATTTATAGTTTAGGTAATTTATAATTTAGGTACAAGCAACTGAATAAATTAGTGATATCTTTTACTATAAAGATGAAAGATTTGAGGAGGCGTGGATTAGGAAAGACTGAAAGAGGAAGGAGGTAGCAAATCAGTGGTGCTATTTGGCCATGTAAAGTGTGAGAGGTCTGTTACAGGCACCAAGTGGTACTGTTGAGTAGAGGGTTGAAACCTGTAGCTCTCAGGGAGTTGGTGTGGGCTGGAGATATAGACTTGGGATTCCTTAACTTTGAAGGTATTTGAAGCAATACATTGGCCAGTTGAGATCATCCAGAAAGAGAACATGGTGGAAAAAAAAGAGAGCTGGGATGCTCTAACATTCAGAGATCTAACAGAGATGGAGGGGAAGTCAGCAAAGGAGAAGGAGCATACCCCAGATGAAATGGAAGAAAAAGGATTCAGCTAACAAAATTAAGGGAATAATATCATAGTATCTTTTGTGGATAGAATGTTATCAGTATTATTGCTTTACGTACAAGAAGAATTCAGGGCTCCCATGTTGTTTTAATTATTTTAGCAATTATTTAAAAGCAATACATTTTAATTCTTCAAAAATTAAAACTAAAAAGAATGGAGAAGGAAAGAAATTTAAGATATGATGGAATTCCAGTTTTGAAATGCTAACATTTTAGTGTGATTTTCCAATCTTCCACATTCTCCAAGATATTTTTATGTAATTGAGGTGATAATATATAGATATCAACAACTGTATGTAGTTGTCTTTATACTCTATAGTATAATGGAAGCAATTTCCTATGTTATGAATTTTTAAATGAAATTCTACTGCTTGAGTATGTATTTTAAACATTTTTTAAATGCTTCCAAATCTGTATCTTTCTATTCTTTGAATAGTTCCTACTTTCTTTGTTTTTCTCTCAAAGGCCATAGTGAAGTAGACGACTCATCTCCTTGACCTAATATTTCCCTAATACATCAGTTTATGCACAGGAAAAGTAAAAAGTTTGTCAGACTGCCAGCTTAGAAATTTGGCTTTGCAAGACTGCCTATAGTGAGGGAACCACTTGATATGGAAACCTTGCAATTCAGCACTATACTTCATTTTCCTTTAGCTTTAACTGAAAATTTGTTATAAATGCTCTATTCTCAAGTTAGATTTCATAACAAAGCAATCTTTTAAAATAGCTAAATCAAATGATTTTAAAAATAAGATGACAGATAAAAAAGAACATTAGTGAAATGCACAGTACTCTGAATTTGAAATTCTCCAAGCATAGAAAGCTAAATATATTTTCTGTACACAAAAGATCACAATCAATGTCAGTTCAGACAATGGCTGTTTTTGACCCATTGATTGAATTGCACTATATAAAAAATCATTTAAATGTCCTCATATAAAAGGTAAGTAAAATATGCACCATACCCAAAAAAAGCCTATTTGATTTTGAAAGTTTTATGTATTTTAGAATATGTCTTTAACCATGCATATTTTTGCCTAAAGGAATAATTTATATTCAAATTGAAAAGTAACACATATCATTCATGTAATAGTAATAAAATTTGGATTGAGAAAAATAAAGACCATTTTGAGACCTTTCAAAATAAAGGAATAGAATTATTCATAGGCTTTTTAAAAGATATGATTACTTGGGACAATGGAAATATATATTTAATCAAAATACATTCACCTGGGAAAATTCTATCACTAAGAGACAATGACAATTAGAGATAGTTGATTGAGGGCTCTATGTATATGCATGCATGCCTTTTTTTCTACTCAAAGTTTTTACCCTCAGGTTTCTATAACAACTTCTTATTACAATGGATATGATGATTTCTGTGGCCCACAATTTATCTCCCATTATATCTTGGCATCATATTCTACAAATGGTATATGTGTGTGGGCACAAGTGTGGGAGCAAAAACCTTCCTGAGCTTCAACTACATTTGGATCCTATCTTGGTCTGACATTGTGTATCCTCTGAAGGCTTTCTTGAGGAGTTGATAGATTAAAAAGTCTTACATATTCATTTATTTAATTAAAAGAAATAAATGTTATAGACACAAAGGTGATTACAGTTTACCGAGGATTGTACAACATATGGAACTGGATCGAGACAACTAACCTCATGGTTCTCTTCCTCCTTTGGCAGAATTTATCCATAGGTCATGAACCATAAGTCAGAATAGCAGGCCTTCTGTAGAGTCTCAAGGTTTTCATCATTAGATAGGCTGGGAGAGGAGAACAAAGGACAACAATCCTAGGTTGGGAGTACACAGAAAGATCCAGATCTGATAAGCATACATTGAATGTCTGCTATATTGTAGGTGCTCTGCAATCACGCTTCATGTTCCCACTCTAACACTCCTATGTATAGATACCACTGACCCATTTTACTGATGAACAAGCTAAAACTTAGAAAATGTACATATCCTGACGTAAGGGTGTCTTGTTTGTAAAGGTAGTCCTAAAATTTGTCCTGAAGTTCCCTGACATTTAAGGCATCAGAGAGACTTTGAAATAAATAATCCAACAAAAAAGTAAATGGTAAATCTGTGTCAATCCTATATGAGATCATTGTAGCCTGTCCCTTTTACATGGTTGTAAAAATATTCATACAATCGTGGCAGGTTTGAATAAATCACAGAATTTTCTATTTGGAAAGGACACCGATACATATGGAAAACTGAGACACAAAGAGGTTAGGTGATTTTCCCAAGGCCACTTTGCTACTAGTGGCAAAGCCAAGTCTCAAACTCTCAAGCTGGGACCTTTCAACATCCTCTCTACTTTATTAGCTATTGTAAATAGTACAGCAACAAATATGGGCACACATGTGTCTCTTTGATATGCTGATACTATTTCCTTTGGATATATACCCAGAAGTGGGATTACTGGATCCAATGGTAGATCTATTTTTAGTTTCTTGAGGAACCTCCACACTGTTCTCCATAGTGGTTGTGCTAATTTACAATCCCACCAACAGTATATAAGAGTTCCCTTTTTTCCACATCCTCACCTGCATTTATTTTTGTTTTATTGTTGTTATTGATTTTGTATTTTTGATAATAGCCATTCTAATTGAGGTGAATCACCTAAATACCCATCAGTGGATGCATGGATAAAGAAAATGTGGTAGATACGCCCAATGAAATATTATTCAGGCCAAAAAAAGAATGCTATCCTATTGTTTGCAGCAAAATGAATGAAACTGGAAGACATTATGTTAAGTGACATAAGTAAGTCTCAGAAAAATTCTGCATGTTCCCACTCACATATGGCTATTTTTCAAGGCTGATTGGAATGTATAATGGTGATTACTAGAGGCTGGGAAGCATTGGGAGGAGAGAGGATAGAGGAGGTTAGATAATGGGTACGCAAACACAGAAGTAATAAGTTCTAGTGTTCTACAACACTGTGGGGTGATTGTAGTTCACCATAACCTATTATATATTTTATGAGTATCTAGAAGAGAGGACCTCAAAGGCCCCAAATATAAATTAAGGAGATAGAAATTGCATATTGTATACATGTATTAAAATAGCACATAGCACACCATAAATATGTCCAGTTACTACATGTTAATCAAAATTTCATATTGAAAAATTAAGGTGAAAAAATTTTGTCTAATAACTAGTATTTGAATAGGATAGTAATTTTCCAGGACTAACTATAGTCAAATATAGCTGCTTTAAAATCTGCTGTAAAAGATACCACAAAAACAACAAAAATTAATTCTTTGTGTGTGGGAGGGGTGGGTATTGGGGATTGAACCCAGGTACATCCTACCTCTGAGCTATGCCATCAACCCTATTTTATTTTTTATTTTGAAAGAAGGTCTCAGCTACAGAGGGTCTCACTAAGTAGCTGAGGCCGGCTGTGAACCCGTGATCCTCTTGTCTCAGCCTCCCAAGTACTGAGTTTACAAGCATTCACCACCATACCTGGCTAGAAGTTAATTCTTTCACAGTTCTGGAGGCCGGAAATGCAGCATCATGGTGCCCATGGAGTTGATTTCTGGAAGCTTCTCTTCCTGGCTTGTAGACTGCGTTCTGATGCTCCTCTTGTGTGGTTAGTCGTTTTGTATTATAGCAGTGAGAATGCTGACTGAGACTTGCCTATATTATTCAATAAAACCTATTAAAAACTTTGAGCCTATGTTTAGATTGGAGATGTGAGATTTGGTAAAGATATTTTCTTTCAGTTCCTTAATTCTGTTGGGTCTGATATGGACTAGTGACATAAGAAAGATGTTCCCAGTGCTAAGCCTCTGACATCCTTTGCCTATACTCTGAAGCCAACCCTTGAGTTGTGTGGCTGGATGTCACTGTTCTTGCCCCAAAGGGACTATATAAAATCTTCTTGTGTTTGTTCAGCCAAACTACCTTAATTCAGCAAAGAGAATAAAGATTTAGTCAGGATTGGAAGGAGGAGCAGAATCTTAAAAATTAAACTAAAATATTCATGTATAGACCCATTCATAAATAATCTCATTTAATCCTAGCAAATATTCTGTAGAGTAACCCCCCTAATTTTTATAAATGACAAAATTGAAACTCAGTGATCTTATATAGTTTGTACAAGTTTATAAATAAATTGTGAAAATTTGCTTTAAACTTGCATTTTTATTACTTTGAATTATACATTCTTTTTACCCATCTGTTAGGTACAAATAACAAATATAACTTTCTTACTTTGTAGATTATTTTTGACAATAAAGAGATTTCACACTGAATGTTCTAGTCGTCTCTATGTGAACTTTTAGGTATCCTAAACTGTGGGGTTTTGTTATATACCAATTGTAATTCATCCCACAGATATTTACAAAGAATCTTTTTTTTTAAGAGAATGTACCAGCCAGACATGGTGGTGCAAGCCAGTAATCCTAGCTACGGAGGAGGCTGAGGCAGGATGATCACAAGTTGGAGGCCAGCCTGGGCAACTTAGGGAGACCCTGTCTCAAAACAAGACATAGAAAGGGCTGGGGTCATAAAAAGGTCAGTGGTAGAGAACCCCTTGGCTCAATCCCTAGCACTGCTAAATAAATAAATAAATTAATTAATTATTTAACTAATTAATGATAGTACCAGCCTGTGTAGAAAATCAAGATGAATACTCTGTCCTTAAGTAGCTTACAGTATAAAAGAAATTATAAAGTTAAGTATATGTAATGGAATGCAGTAAGTGAATAGGGCCATCAGAGAGCATTGATCATCAGACAATGATCAAGTACTTGGGCAATTTAAAAAAAAAAAGGTAGCTTTTATATAGGAGCCAAAATACCTAAGCATGCCTGTGTTACCTTGATCTCAGAGCAGATAATCCAGTCTATGCCCAACACTGTTTCAACAAGGCAATGAAAACAGAGAATTATCAAATCAAACGCAAATACCAAAAATGGCAGCTCTAACTGATAAGGAAATTTACTAGAAGGCCTCAGGCACATGTAATAAGTCAAAGTAATTCGATAAAGAAAAGAAAGATTTTTTTAGACCTCTGCAAATGGTTACAAGTTGCCTGCTATGAGCTACTATTCAATGTGATTATTAACCATCTTTCATAGATCCACTAAAGTTCAAATGAAATGTGAGATCTTGTTCAAAGATATATTGCAAAATGTTTTACATAACTCATCACAATGAAAGTCTGTGGAGCTGGGCATGGTGGCACATACTTATAATCCTAGTACTTGGAAGGCTGAGACAGGAGGATCACAGGTTGAGACCAGACTCCACAACTTAGTGAGACCCTGTTTCAAAATAAAAGAATAAAATAGGACCAGGAGTGTAGCTCGGAGATAGAATGCCCCTGGGTTCCATCCCCAGTACTACTAAAAAATAAAAAAGAAAGTCTGTGAATAACATGTTGGATATAGAGATTTAACTCAAGACCTGCCACTACACTAGCCTTCATACAAAGGTCCCATGGAATTACCTGTAAACAGAAAAGATCTAAGTGAATCAGTGTCTATAGAAATTCTGCTATATCTATTTAATAACCTCCCTCATTTTAGGAGATATGATGGGATCTTATTTCTTGATTAATTTTCTCATATTTTTCTCTTGTGTTGGGAAACAGACCTAAGTGAACTCAAGCAATATTTCTACAAAACTAGTGGAAGAGATAGGCAAACAGTGTATGTAACTCAGCACAGCATTAAGCTGTAATAGGTTGGAGAATATTGATAGTCATCAGCTGCCTCTGCATAGAACTGTGAAGTTACCTAAAGAATAATGAGGTGGTCCTCATTCTTGGGGTGCTTAAGTAGCATCTGTGGTAGGAAAAATAATGATGTCATCTCCAAGTATAGCCACACTGGGGATTAGGGTTTCAACATACAAATTTTAGGGAATGAACACAAACATTCAGTTCATAACAATCATATATATTTTTATACCTAGCCTTTTCTTTTGCTAGATCATACCTTTCCAAGTCAATGGCAAATATTATTGCAATGTTTTTACTTGATTTTTATTGGTGCATTATAATTATGTATAATAATGCTATTCATAGTGATATATTCATATATGCATATAGCATAATTTGATCTGTTTCTTTCCCTTCCCCCTTTCTCCCTCCCCCAGTCCTCTTCCTCTACTCCTTTAAGTTCTTCTTTTTCTTTGTTTTTTTCTCTGGCTTCTACATATGAAAGAAAATATGCGACTTTTTTTTTTTTAGTGGTATTAGGGATTAAACCTGGAGGCATTCTACCTCCAAGCTATACCAACAGCCCATTTTTTCTTTTTTATTATGAAACATGGTCTTGCTAGGTTGCTAAGAGTCTCGCTAAGTTGCTGAGCCTGGTCTTGAACCTGTGATCCTCCTGTCTCAGCTTCCCAAGTACTGGGATTACAGGTGTGTGTCACCATGCCCGGCAAAATGGGACTCTCAACTTTCTGAGTCTGGCTTATCTGACTTTAGTATGATGTTCTAAAGTTCCATACATTTTCCAGCAAATGACATAGTTTTGCTCTTCTTCATGACTTAGTAAAACTCCATTGTTTATATATACCACATTTTCTTTATCCATTCATCTGTTGACAGACATCTAGTTTGGTACCATAACTTGGCTATTGTAAATTGTGCTGCTATAAACATGGGTGTATATACCCACAATCAATTCCCTATCATTGGATATATACATCTGTTTTTCTAATTTTTGCTTATAAGAAACAATTTTACAATGAAAATATTTTGTGTACTTGGGCACTGGGGTTTGAACCCGGGAATATTCTACCTCAGAGCTACATCCAGCCCATTTATTTATGTATTTATGTATTTATGTATCTCTTTATTTATTTATTTTGAGACAGTGTCTCCCTAAGTTGTCCAGGCTGTCCTGAAATTTGGGATCTTCCTGCCTCAGCTTCCTGAGTAACTAGGATCACAAGCTTGAGCCATCACACCTGACTACAATGAACATTCTTGTAGCTAAATCCATTATGCTCATCTTATCATTAGCAAAAAGAAAAAGTATTTGTTATATTTCTTATTTATAAACATATCTTTTGTGTGCATATATGTCACTGTCAACATGATTATGACATGAGACTATAATGCACCAATAAAAGCATATTAAAAAATAAATAAACATACCTTTGATTGTCTTTTAGATGCATAGGACATCAAATTATTTAATGTTGAAAATTTATTGTAATGAGAAAGGCAAATGCTTTCAGTCTGTTCATTATTTTATTGAGGTATAATGTACATGCAATAAAAGCCACACACCTTACGTGGACAGCTTGATGATATTTTACATATGTGGACACACACTGAACACCATCCAGATCAAGCTATAGAACATTTCCATCCTCCCAGGACTCTCATTATCCCCTTTTCCAGTCAGTAACCATGGTGATTCTTATCACTGGGGAAAATTATGCCTATTCTTAAGACTTCATATAAGTGGAAGTCCAGTGCATAGTAACTCTTTCAGGTCTTAGTTTCTCTATTCACTATATTTTGGATATTTGGCTATGTTTTCCCCATTTTAATGTAAATAGTTTTTTATTGCTGAAAAGTATCCTGTTGTATGGGTATGTGATCATTTGATGTATATTTGGATTGCTTCCAGTTTGGGGTTATTATGAATAAATAGTCTTTGCGTGTTCTAGTATAAGTCATTGTGGACATGTGCACTCATTTCTCTTGGGTATGCAGATCAGGGTTGAATTGCTGGGCCATAGAATCATTATGCTTAATTTTACCAGAAACTGCCAATCTTTTCCCAAGCAGTTGTAATATTTTATACTCTACTTGCCATGTGTAAATGTTCTGGTTGTTCCAAATTCTAGCCTTTGCTTGGTATTGCCAGTTGTTGTTTTTGTTTATGTGCTTGCTTATTTGGGCTTTTGGTTTTGTTTTTTGCCATCCCGATGGGTATGGTGTAGTAATTCATTCATTTCTTTCAATCTCAAGAAAGTGTGACCATCTAAAATGATTCTAAGTAGTTGGGTTCAAGAACATTTGATTTTATATAACAAAAAATGTTCATAATATATCCTATACTTAGTCTTTCTTTTTAATAGGTTAAAAAGCTAAAGCAAACAAAAAACCCCTATCTATACAGTTTAAATAAATCATTTATTTTTCTTCTATTTATTCAAAATGAGACTAGTAATTCAACTCTCAGTTTTGAGGTGAGGCTTCTAAATATAAGTTTCTTGCTTTAAGCTGTAAATTCCATGACTCAGTCTGTCCAGGGGTAATGTAGTTTGTGTAGCTACGAGCAGAGATGCTTCTCCAAGGATGCATACATTCCAACTTTTATTGCCTTCATCTCTGCTTTAGGTTTTGTTGGTCATCATTTATTTCTGATGTTTAGTCAGAACTGGGCCATTGGGAATCTGATTCCTTTAGAGAAGACAGACATTCTACTGCCCTTATATGACAGGCTGATGCTTCAGTGCAAGTTGGGGAGGCAATTTGTCTTCATGATTTTTATGGCCACCTCGTTGGGCCCTGTCATTTTCACAGTCTGATACAGACCTCATTTCTTTCTCTTTCAATCCCATAAAGATGGGTCCAGAAACCTCTAAATAGCACACTGAAAAATTAGGCATGACTAAGCCACAGTAGCTCAGGGGAACAGTTTTGTGGAACCTTCTCTTGTCATTTAGCCCAGTTATTTGCTGTAGAGCTCTCCCAATATTTCTCTCTCAACAGAGATCTGACTCTCAGAATCTACATCAGATGCGATGAGGAAGCCTGGAGTTTATTTTGGACTTCACAATAGATTAGAAAATAAGCACACACAGAGCTTCTTTCTTGCTTTTGGCAAGTGGTGGTGTTTTGTTTTGCCTCTTAACACTGCTCTCCTGTGGTTCCAAGAGTTCTGTTGGAGTTGATGTTCCACAGAGCCTGAGATCGTGCCACACCTGGTGGGTGCTTTGACGAGGACATCTCAGTGATGACGCTAGCTTACCTGATTGAAATATAATTCTTTAATAGATCCCAGAGGAAGGGGCTTGAGATCTGCTAGTCCTTGGATTTCAGGGATGTAAACTCTCCCTACAGAAAGCAGCAATGCGCCTTTTTCTTACACAGGCCCTAAGAAGATTGGAAAAGGGAAATTGAATATTGGGAACAAAATTGAGCAGACAAGCTAGGGTTATTTGCATTTAATTTAATCTTTCTTAGTGTTTGTAAGTTGTAATCTGTAAAGTATGTTATTGTATTTGCCAATTGGATAATTTGCCATGTGGGATTTAGCAAGCCGCTTACCCTCTCTGTACTTCTCTTTATTTATGAGCATTGATCTGATGATATCCAAGGATATCATCTCACTTCAGTGAAAGGCAGCATAGCATGGCTTCTAAGAACACCACTCAAGAGCTGGACGGTTGGGTTCAAATTCCTACCAGACTTATGACATCTGAGCAAGTTCCTCACTTTCTTGGTATTCTATGTGAAATGGTGATAATTATATCACCCACCTCACAGGATTATAATCATAATTCAATGAGGGAGAAAAACATTTCTAATTTCTCCTGGCACAGCATAGTTCCTCTGAAGGGTGTGTGTGTGTGTGTGTGTGTGTGTGTGTGTGTCTGGGGATTGAACCCAGGGGCATTCTATCTCCAAGTTACACCCCCATCCCTGTTTTATATTTTGGGTTTTTTTTTTTATTGGTGCATTGTAATTATACATTTTGATATATGTCAGGGTATGAACATCATACATGCACACAGGGTCTCACTAGTTTGCTGAGAGTCGAGTCTTGCTATGTTGCTGAGGCTGGCCTCGAACCTGCAATCATCCTGTCTCAGCCTCCCAAGTAGTGAGAATACAATTGAGATATCCTTCTATTATCTGTGCTAACTTGAATTTTCTTATTTCCTTGGAACTATCTTCCAACATTCTTACCAAAACAAGAAGAAAGACAAATTAGTATTGACTTTCTATTTAATGTAATGCTTTAATTCCATTGAAATAAATTCCTAAATCAAATTTATGTGATATATACACAAACCCCCACAGTAGTCATAGAAAATTGGCCACCAAGACAAGAACAATGCTACTGATTACCCACACTTATATATCACTTCTTAAAAGGTTTCCTTGGTCTTTTAAAGTATCAAGGAGCTATAAACCTCTACTGTTGTTTGTGAAAATTCATAATCACTTATCAAAACCTTAGTTCAAGATATTTTTTGGAATTCAGAATTTTTCTGGGTTCAGAAATGTCATATAATACATAAACTAAATTTTATGTAATATCCTCTGTGAGGTTTGGAGAAATACCTTTAATCAATGCTGAAATTGTTATAACGGGAAATCTTGTTTTTTTATAATAAAATTTTCTGTATTCTCTTGTCCTCTCTCCTAAGAAATTCATTTTCAGTAGGTTGGAGTGGGACCCAGGTAACTACATATCAGCAAGATTATTCTCTGATTATTTAAACTCTTCTGTTTCTCCTCCTTGACTATGAGGGACCCAGTGGCTGATTCTGTTCCTGAAGCAAAGAGGTACTCCGGGACCCTGAAATCAGAAGCTAAAACTGAATTATTGCCTCAATATCAGTCCATGCAGTACTGCCTTTATTTTTCTTGTTATCTCATTTCTTCTCCTTTATACAGTTCTATTAGAAATGAAACCAATAATACATGATGGGTATTATGTTATAGTTTCTAGTAATGTTCTATTGCAGCTTTCTTGGGAAAGCAAAACTCGAGTCAGCCATGCTTGTAGTGACATCAAAGTGAAGAAAAGCCATGACCAGTACAAAAACAACCAAGTGCTAAGAGTGGATATGTTGCTATACATCCTAAGATTACTGAATTATAGATTTTTTTTCTAAGAGATGGGGTCTCGTATTGCCCAGACTGACCTTGATCTGGACTGAAGTGATCCTCCTGCCTCAGCCTCCTAAGTAACTGAGACTGTAGGCGTGCGCCCCCAGGCCTGGCTCTGGATTGTGGATTTTTTTTTTTTTTGGCAATACTGGGGATTGAACCCAGGGGCATTCTACCTCCAAGCTACACCCCCAGCCCTATTTTTTATTCTTTATTTTGAAACAGGGTCTCGCTAAGTTGCGGAGGGCCTCACTAAGTAGCTGAGGCTGTCAGCCCCTGAGAGCTAACTGCAGAACCCATCCTCTGAGGTGCTCCAGTTACTGCTTTTGAATTTCTCAGTGTCCTGACTTATTATATGATGAAGGAGCTGCTCTACCTTCCTTGTGTGTAAGAGGACTTGACTTTTTTCAGTTGTATTTCTAAGTATGCCATATGTGAATGAATATAACTTCTACTCTGTGTGTCTGGACCTCTACTAGGCAACATTTGGCAGATGGGCAGCTTTCCCAACATAAGGCTATACCACCAGGAGTGGCTGGGTGCTACCACAGCTCTTAAGAGAAATTAAATCACTCCAAATCACTCATCTGTAATGGGACGAGCAGAAAGGGATGAACAGCACATGATATGAGAATTCTTTGTGGTTTTTAATTCATTTCATGACTGTAGTCAGTCAATTCACAATGTCCTATGCATTGCTCCTTTGAAATAGATATTATAAAATACCACCACTTTGACCAGCTATTAATAAGACTGATCTTAGAGAGGATAAGAATTCTTGGAAACAATGAAGTGTTTAACCCATGGAACATGGTTAGAGATTGAAATGAAAACAGATATTAGCTTGGCGTTATTTACTTAGAAAGAATTTTGTTTCAGAGGCCAAAACTAATATATGAGAAGTAAAGAAAAAATAGCCAGAGAGGCTTGAAATTAATATGGAATATGGATATGATAAGGAAGGAGTTGGGAGATATTTTCCTGAGTATGACAAAAGAAGAAAGAAAGTATTAGAGTGGAAAACTTTAAAAATAAAGTTTGGAGCAAGTTGTGTAAGCAGGAAGCCACATTCTCTATCAGCTTTCCATCTACTTGGTATCTGCTACCTCAGGGCACAGTGCAGGAATCCTTGGGCTGGGTGGAGAGGGTGTGTGTCCCTGCCCCATCTGCCTGCAAGGAAGTTACGGCAGTATAAACAGAGCTGTGCAATGTGGGCAGGTGCCCTATAAAGCAGGTCGTGTGAGCAAAGCAGACTCTCAGGGCAGTAAATACAGCCAAAAGAAAGTGCAGTGTGTGCTGTGGCCTGGGTGACACGGAATCTGCTAGAGCTCCTGTAACCGGCATTAAGTTTCCTCTTCCTGGGAGAGCTGCCTGTCCTGGGTCTCCTCCAATTAACTGGGCTGTCTCTTGTCCACCCTGCCCTGGTTGCCTAGTAAATATTTCCACCTGACCTTAATCCGGGCCAGTTCAATGCCTCCTGGAATCTTTCTCTTGGAGATTCCTTCATGGTTAACTGCGTCTTCCTGGATCACTTTCCCTGAGCTAGAAGTCATAGACTTGGACTTGGTTTTCCAGTACTTTCACATATTCAACTAAAACATTTAAGTCAATCCTAAGCCCTGGTCATTTTACACTGGTTGCTTCAGGACCATATCTTCTCTCATGGGAAACAATGAGGTACCTTCCAAATTGGTCTTTTGTCTTTTCTGTCCTTTTCCATTCAGGAAGTCCTGACTCATCCAGAACATTTTTATTTCTCAAATGCAAGCCTAATAATAACAGTCCTGTTGTATTTTCTAAAACCAGTCCAGATTCCCCGTCACCTAGCCCTTTTGCTGTGACCTAGTCCCATTCTGCTTTTACTATAAAGCCTGCATCTCACATGATTTTCCCCTCCCCTTGGTTTGATGCTATGTGCCTATTTCTATGACCCTTGGCTCTAATTTTTATTTACATTTATATTTTATCATTATTTTATATTATATCATATTTTTGTAAAATGCCATTCAGCCAAAAGATGAAATGACTGGACTAGAGTTCAAGCCCAGAATTATTTTACTATAAAGCTAACTATTCCTTAAATGTCCTCTTTATGACCTTAAAGTTGATGTTAGTTGTTAAGGATCTTTGTTCTCTAACTTTGGAATTATGGGGGGGGGAAGGGAGGAGCATATATTTTATTCCCACTTGAAAGCAGGAGAATGAAGTAGCTGCCCATTGAGTATAGCATATAGCCCCAGTTGCTCTTTGTTATGATTCCATGTTGGGTCTTACAAGTTTTTAGTCAGAATCGGAATCCACAAATCCTTTTTAATATCTTACATTTTGCACAATTGGGGGTCAATATGTATAAACTGATAATTATCTGACACTCAGTGCTCGGGGTTCCAGCCTAGTGAGGCAGCTCTCCTGCCTGGTGAGTAAGAACACAGACTCTGAAGCCAGATGGCCTACGTTCTAATCTCTGTTCTGCTGCTCACTGGCTGCACGACCTTGGCAAGTTCCTCAACCTCTCTGTACTGTGGTTTCTCCATCTATAAAGTGGAGTGAAGGATGGTTTTGTGGTGAAGTTCAAATTGAATAGCTTTGAATAATCAACATCTCTGGACATCTGGGAATCTGGGGTCTACTTCCACCACTGAGAGAACAGTGGGCAGGTTGTAATTGCTGCACTGCACCTGGGGTGTGGGGGTAAGAGCACAGTGTGCTCCTTGCAGCCTGGATATTGGGAGCGCCATTCTTGGACTCTTCTCCTTGTTGAATGTCTCCCTGTAGAGCTCTTTAGAGCCACAGAATGTGGAAAAGGAGGCTCGTTCTGCTCCTGTTCAGAACCATGGGAACTCTATTTACAGTAATTGATGGCTAAGAATGTTAGGTCCACTTGACTCTCTTCCATTTCTCCCTAGGCCCCTACTTGGTGACATCTTGGCAGTGTGCCTCACATTTGATATCCTCCCATGTGCCTGCTGCAGTTCAGCAGCCCTCACTGTCTGCAGGCCATTTGGAGTTAGCGTAGGAGAGTATAGCCCAGAGGATTATGACACAAGTTCTGTTAGTGTGACACCCAGAGCACAAGCACCAGGGCTCAGATTCCTGCTCAGGAGGTGTGCTTCACATGCTTACAGGAGACAGCATGGGGAGGGGCAGTGACCCTGCCTGTGCATGACTCTCTTGAAGGAAGGAGACTCTCAATCTAAGGGTTGCGGTTGGCCCAGATGAGGATCACCTGCTAAGACTGCAGCACCATGACTTCTTCCTTCTCAGAACTACTTCCCCTTAGATGAGAATAGAAACATCTGGCTCCCTTTCCAAGTCCTGTGCTTACCTCTGTAATCTCTAAAGCAAAATAAATATATAGATGATGTAAGATATTTTTATATATATATTGAACAAATTAAAGTTTTACGTAAATATTTTTCTTGATAACATTTTCTAAGTTATCAAGAGCACATGAGTGCCCTCAAGGCCAGTTCCAATGATGGGTGAAAATTATATCAGTTTTTCTCTATCTAGTCAAATGAGATAGATTATAGAAATTCTAATTCCCTAGAGGGTCTCCTGATATTTTCTTTTCCTTATGGGTTGGGGAGAAGGAATTAATAAATGATGAGGTTCTAGTGTGGTCTTTTATTAACCTCTTAATAACATTTTTCTGTTGTGTTAGCCAGCTTCACATCACTGTGACAAAATACCCAAGATAATCAACTTATAAGGAGGAAAAGCTTATAGTGGTTCATGGTTTCAGAGGTCGCAGTCTGTGGTCCATTGGTCTGTTGTTTTTGGGCCTGTGGCAAGACATTCCATCATGGTGGGAGTGTGTGGCAGAAGAAGCTGCTCACCTAGTGGTAGCCAGAAAGCAAAAGAGAAGGAGCCAGACATGGTGGCACACACCTGTAATCCTAGAACTTGGGAGACTGAGACAGGAGGATCACAGGTTCGAGGACAACCTCAGCAATTAGTGAGACTTGTCAACCTAGCAAGACCCTGTTTCAAAATTAAAAAAAAATAAAATAGGGCTGGGGTTAGATGCTCCTGGGTTCTATCTCCAGTACCAAAAAAAAGGGGGGCTGGGGTCCCAAATTCCTCTTCAAGGGCACACCCCCAGTGATCTAATTTTTTTCCCGCTAGGCTCCACATCCTAAATGTTCCACCAACTCCCAACACCATCACAGGCTGGCAACCAAGCCTCCAACACATCGGCCTCTGGGAGCCATTCATTATCCAAACTGTGGCATTTGTCTTTTGACACTTAGACTAAACATACATAGGATATAAAGAGGCTACTCAAGGTGTAGTTAGTCCCCATGTATCTTTCAGAGGGAGCTGCACTGAGGAGAGATGGACTCAATCTCCCAGTTGATTTACCTATTCTTTATTTAAGTTTGGCACATTTTTGCCTGAAAGTGGAATATCTGTAAACCTGTTAAAAGGATTCCATGATTGGTGGAGGCAAACTCTTCTCCAAATTCATTTTTGGGCCTTATTTGCTCCAACAATTAACACACTGTCCAAAGATATCTATATACAATGTTATAATTCCTTTCTTAGGAAATCCCTGGAGAAGGAAGATATAACTGAGCAAGAAGAAAACATGAGATACAAGAAACAGAAATTCAACACAGGAGATAGGCAAAAAGAAGTCCTGGGTGAGGGTCAAAATAGAGCCCAGGATAATAGAAGTGCACTGACATGAACAATTTGCCTACCTGAAAACATAATTCTACTTTGATACTTGACTGATAACTTGACTGGGTATAGAATTACAAAGGAATAAATGTGCCAAACTTAAAGGATGGGGAAATCAATGAGGAGTTTGAGTTCATCACTCCACAAGCCTGCTCCCTCTGGGGGATAAATAAGGGCTTACTATACTTTGAATATCCTGTTTGTAGCCTGTTTTCACTTATTTCAGAATAATAAATTGAAGCAAAATTTATTTTCAAATGTTGCAAGTAGCCGGGCATGGTGGTATATGCCTGTAATCCCAATACATGGAGGCTGAGACAGGAGGTTCGCAAGTTTAAGGCCAGTGTTCAAAACTTAGCAAGACTCTGTCTCAAATAATAAAAAAAAAGAGCTGGGGGTGTAACTTAGAAGTAGAATGCCCCTGGGTTCAACCACCAGTACCCCCCAAAAAAATGTTGCAAGTATTGCTTCTTTGCAATCTAGATTCTACTACTGCTATTGAAAAGCCCAAATGGGTTCTAATTCCTGATATTTTCTTTTAAGACTTTATTTCTGTCTCCTCTGAAAGCCTGTAAGAGCTTTAAATCCTCAGAGTTCTGCAATTTCATAGTAATACATCTATGAATTGTCTCTTTTCATCTATTGTATCATGATGCAGTAGGCACCATTTGTCCTGAAATCCATTTCTTTCAAATTTTCTTGAATCAATTTCATGCATGACCCCCCTCCACCCAACCCTATGTTCTCATGTCTCTCTCTCTCTCTCTGTCTCTCTCTGTCTCTCTCTTTCTCTCTCTGTCTTTGTCTCTCTCTGTCTCTCTCTCTCTCATTCCGATGTTGCTGATCTTGTGATGGTTGTGGTGAGTTATCTCACATACATGGCAACTTCCTTCTAGTTTATCTTTGGGTCCTGCAGAGGCTGGAAGCTAAACATTGTGTTTCCTAGGATCTTCCACAGCTAGTCTTCTGGACATATTTAGATTCGGCTAAGCCACTTCTTATCTGTTGGCAAGCACAGGCATGGAGGCCCTTCCCTGGGGCAGCATTAGCAGGATCCCAGTGTCTGGTCACTAGCTCTGTGAGGGGCAAGACGCAGGCTGCTTGCCATCCGTTTTGCTCATATGGACTGTGGCAGGCACAGCCAGGTCCTCGGCCAGCAGCAAACGCCGCGACTCCCTGCTCTTGGCAGCAGTAACGGGCTTCCGGAGTTGGCAGTGATAGTGGCAGCTTGCGCTTCAGGAGGCAGTCTCCTGATGATAGAACCCCTTGGTGGGTTAGCTCTCTAACACAGACCTGGAGTTGTACTGTAAGCCCTGACCCCATGTCTGTTTGTTTAGTCCTTCAAATTATAAGAAATAATTTCTACCAAAAATAAATAACATGAATTATTTTCCCTGCAAGGGATTCTGATCTGTATGAACTCTTGAATTTATTCCTCTATTTCTTTTTAACTTTTTTCTGCCTTCCTCTTGAGAGATTTCCTTAACTTTACTTTCTAACTCTATAGTTGAGACTGAGTTTTAAAAATTCATATATATACAATATATAATATTTAAGCATACTTTTTTCTCTGAGTGTTCTTATACATCTTATTCTTGTTTTATGAGTAGATTGTCTTCTGTTTTCTTTCTAAGGATTTAATGATAGGTTTTTTTAAAAAATTGTTTTTTCGCCAGGTGTGGTGGTGCACACTTGTAATCCCAGTACTTGGGAGGCTGAGACAGGAGGATCGCAGGTTCGCGACCAGCCTCAGCTACTTAGTGAGGCCCTCCACAACTTAGTGAGACCCTGTTTCAAAATAAAGAATATAAAATATGGCTGGGAGTGTAGCTTGGAGGTAGAGTGTCTCTGGGTTCAATCCCCAGTTTCACAAAAAAAAAATTGTTTTTTCTTCTTACTGCCTAATCCCTGCTTTCTCCAAGTTGCTTTTGACAGTTTAGTCCTCTAACTTTCACACTAGAGATTGGCTCAGTGATCCTTGGTTGTCAGCTCATATTTAAGAATAGAGGCTTCAAAGTCGATTAGAAGCCCTGAGCGTGTGGTTGGGTGTTGTTACCTGTGGATCTCACCATACGACCTGGCATTGCTGTTTCATGGGGGAACCCTGGATATTATCATCTTTTTTACTTTCTTCTGGTCTCGTTAGATTCCCCAGGAAAGAATTCCCTAATGCTCTGCCTGTAAAATGTATGGGCTGGCTGCCTGGGTCCGCAGTACAGAGCGGGTTGAGAAAGTCAGACACCCATCTATAATAGTAGAGAAACGAACTAAAGCATTTACATGCTACCTTAATAGACTTTCATCCATTCATTACATTTTAGCGCCATTTCACACCTGCTTCCAAAAGTCCCTGATGCCTGGAAATGCTTAGTTTGGGGGAGGTTCTTTGCTATGTACCAGGGTTTTGTTTTTGGCTTTTCCCTACTTCCAGTTTAGGTTTCAGCTTTCCTGAGACTTCTCAGGTCATTTATCACCTATCCATTTGCTCTCTAGCTTGCAAGATTTTGTTGATATTGCATTTTTTCAATTGTGTTTGTCTTTATGGATGCGTGCCTTTGAAACACATCTTATACTACTGTCATTTTAGTTACGTGTAAGAAAGACTACAAGTAAAGGTGAAGACCAGATTGCAGCCTTACCTCGAACTGGTTAACTTCTCTATGTTGAGAGGAACCGAAAGCTATTGCATTGGCTTTGCTTTCCATATCTTCACTTCATGAGTTACTAAACTTAATTTGTAATATGTGCCTTTAAACTGTGGGTTATTAAACTTAGCTCTGTGTGTGTGTGTGTGTGTGTGTGTGTGTGTGTGTGTGTGTGTGTTTAAGCTTAAAATAGAATGGAGAATAGCTAAAAGAAAGAAATGCTGGGTGTCCTAAAATACACACCGATTTCTTCCTGACACTGCTGGTAGGATTGCTTGAAGTTGTACCAGCACCAAAGATTTGTCCTTCCCACTGATTGGAATATACTTAGTGGAAAGTACCCACAGCCTTAAGCCCCTGTTGTAGAGAGATGGTGGGTTTTTGGTTTTCCTTTATTATGTTTCATGTGATAGGAATTTATATTTGCCACCCAGACAACATGCGTTTTTGGCATTTACTGTTGCAGAGTTGTGACAAATCAAAAATGATTTGCTAGAGATCAGTGAAACCTTTCACATCAGCACATTCACATTGTTCTTCATTCCTGATGCCTAGAGCAAAGATTTAATAAGCCCTGTTTGCAAAACAAAAAGAGAAAAGGGTAATGGCTCAATGGAAAGCCCCATTAATGTTTCAGAGCAAATATCCAAATATAGATTTTTCCGAAAGAGGGCCGAAGAGAGTGGATTTCATCTAAAACATAAGCCTTTTTCTTTTTGCTATACAGAGAGAAATTAAAATTGAATGATGGAAATAGGAAAAAACTAATAGTTGCAGTGTGCTCTAAGTATAATATTTGGTTTTTATTTGGAATTTCTTAGTTTCTAGTTATTATCAATTAACAGGTTTAGGATCTTACTGATTTTGAGAGTAAAAAAAGTCAGGAAGGCTACGTGATTTACCTTTATACTTAAAGAAAAAAGCTGTATGAAAATGAAACACCAAAGGGTGGAGAAAGAGTATATGTTCGTAATAGTTTAGGAGGTTGTTCATTGAAGCCTTAATTATTAAGAGCTCATACATTTGTGGAAGTAAAATACCTCTCTTGTGCCAAAATATGTTCTCATTCATGTTTTCAGTTCTGATATCACTTAGGGTGGGGCAAAAACTAGATGAAATTTTGTAGTTGCATGTCTGTTGTTTATGAACACAGCATAAGGGGTTTCATGGTTTTGTTTGCTCGTTTGGGGTACTGATGATTGAACCCAGGGGCATTCTTTTTTTTTTTTTGTGGTACCAGGGATTGAACGTAGGGGCGTTCTACCTCCGCACTACGCCCCCGGCCCTATTTTTTATACTTTTATTTTGAAACCGGGTCTCACGAAGTTGCGGAGGGCCTCACTAAGTAGAGAAAGAGAGAGAGAGAGCGAGAGCTGAGGCTGGCCGCGAACCCGGATCCTCCGGTCTCCGCCTCCCAAAGTACTGGGATTACAAGCGTGCGCCACCACGCCTGGCACCCAGGGGCATTCTACCTCTGAGCTACACCCCCAGCCCCTTTATTTTTTATTTTGAAACTGCATCTCACTAAGTTGCTGAGAGTCTCCCTAAGTTGCTGAGGCTGGCCTCAAACCTGTGATCTCAGCCTCCCAAGTACTGGGATGACAGGTGTGCATCACCACGCCCAGCTGGTTTCATGCTTTCACTGACATGTTTGGCTGCCTTTTTGAGAGGTTCAGGAAGGAGAAGGCATAGCTCAGTTGGCCCTCCATACAGTGGCTCCACATCTGTAGATCCAACCTCAGATTAAAAATATTTTTAAAAATATATTGCATCTGTACTGAACATGGACAGCCTTTTCTTCTCATTTCCTAAACAATATAGTAAAACAACTATTTACATAGCATTTACATTGTGTTAGGTATTATAAGAAAACTAAATGTGATTTAAAGTATACAGGAGGGGAGGGGAACCAAGATGGCGGGATAGCGAGAAGCAGTGTCCCGCCAGGGCTCCGAGTAGGAGCTCAGCAGGCGGGAAGACTGCTTCTTTATAAGAAAACAAGGGCAGCTAAAACTCAACAAAACAATGGGAGACAAAATACAGCGGCACGCGAGGCAGTGGAGAGAGCGGAGGGCGGCAGGGAATTCAAAGCATTTCACCTGGT
>PVJS01014027.1:0-41073 GCA_004027185.1 Glis glis
TCATGTATAATCTCATATATATATATACATATATACATATATATCATGTATAATCTCATATATATATACACATATATACATATATATCATGTATAATCTCATATATATATATACATATATACATATATATCATGTATAATCTCATATATATATACACATATATACATATATATCATGTATAATCTCATATATATATATACATATATACATATATATCATGTATAATCTCATCAGTCATGTGCTTATTTTATTTCCACATATCCAGAGAAAAGTTTATGGGTTTTTCAGAGATTGGACAATTTTAACATGTTTAACGATATGCAATATCATTTTATATGCAGTAAATTCTTCTCAAACTGTTAGAATAGTGTCAATTAGAGCCTGAAATTTATAGTTCTCTTGACCACTAATTGCCTTGTGTAGAAACAACCCTCACTTATATCCCTATTGGGGTGAATCAAGACCATCCTTTGCTCTTTCTCCATTGGTCACCTCCAGCACAGAGAGGACAGCATTGCATCCACATGTAGTAGGTTCTGCAGAAAAACATTTCAATCAGCCTTGAGAGCAAATTCTCCTCAGAATGTTGATTCAAAGAACTGATGTACATGGTTACATAAGTGCACATTATATGTGAGTCTTCCAACCTGTAAATGCATTTCGTTTCCACTGGAAACATCATAGCCTTTTTCAAAATGTGTCCACATAAGTACCCAGTGATTCAAGGTAAGATCCAAGAATAGGTTTATAATTAAAAACAAGATGAGTTTAAAATGTGAGTAGTATGATTTCAATTATTTCAAGGCCATAACAATGGAGATTAGAGTAAGTGTGGGAAGTTCTATGACAGCAATGCTTAACACCACTGAACACACTGCTGTGAATAAAAAAATACTCCCACATTCCATACCCAACACAACCACTCAACCTGCTACATAACATCCCAGCACATTTTACGTCATCTTCTTCCCGTTTGCCAGGCAACGCAGCTGATGCCTGTCACACTAGCTGGGTGGAGAGCTCAGCGGCAAAGCTCTTCTCTCTATCATGCTCACCAGTCAGCAAGTTGCCAGTTTTGACTTCAACCCAGAGAATTGCCTTAATAATTTCTGCCAGGCCCCCTTCACCTCCTTATTCCTTAGGCTGTAAATCATGGGGTTCAGCATGGGCATCAAAGTGGCATAGAAGAGGGAGATCAACTTCTCCTGAAGGACAGAGGGGCTGGAGCGGGGCTGGATGTAGGTGAAAATGGTGGTACCATAGCAGAGGGCCACCACGGTGAGGTGAGAGGCACAGGTGTGGAAGGCTTTCCTCCTTCCCTCTGTCGACCGGATCTTTAGGATGGTGGAGATGATCTGGATGTACGACACGAGGACCAGGAAGAAGGGCATCATCAGCAGGACGATGCTGGAAACCATGATGACAACCTCATTGGAGGAGGTGTCCACACAGGCCAGCCTGACCACAGCAAGAATTTCACAGGATATATGATCAATGTACCTGTTTGTGCACATGGGCAGCTGAAACGTGATAGCAGTGTGCATGAGAGAGTTCATGGAGCCACAGACCCAGGATGTGATGGCCAGCCTCCTGCACAGTCCTGAGTGCATGATGGCAGAGTACCGCAGGGGGTCACACACTGCCACATAGCGGTCATAGGCCATCACTGCCAGCAGAACAAACTCAATCCCACCCAAACCCAGGGAGAAAAATAACTGGGCTGCACAGCTCACGAATGGGATTCCTTTGTGTTCTGTAAGAAAATGCACCAGCATCTGGGGGACGATGCTTGTGGCATAAGACACATCCACAAGGGAGAGGTTGGAGAGAAAGAAATACATGGGCGTGTGCAGTCGACTGTCCAGTCTGATCAGAAGAAGGATGAGGAAGTTCCCCAGCACTGTCACCAGGTACATGACCAAGAACAGGACGAAGAGGGAGACTTCTGTGTGCCACTCATTCGACAAGCCAAGGAGAATAAATTCACTCACCCATGTCTCGTTACCTGGTTCCATTAAAAAGTACAGAGATTGCTGACCTGCTGAGAGAGTCAGAGAAAACAGAAGCAATTAAATAACTATTATAGCATAACTTTTGAAGACTACATTCTTTATATGGCCTGCTTCCCCTGTTATCAGTCTTTGTGTTCACTCATGAGGCCAAAAGAACAGGCTTGCTCTCAATATGCTTGATATGTAGCCGGTGTCAGAGAGATAGGTCAGTGCCTTCAGAAAGACGTGATGCACCTCAGGGATCAGTTAAATCCTGGAGGCAATGCAGTGCAGCTTTAAGAGTTCTACATTTTACCACTTTACTTCATCCCGTACAAGAAGAGCATAGTAGTTGGCAATGGTAGGTTAAGTGATTAATGAAAAAGATAGGGTTGGAAAATTTAAAAACTACCTCAAATATGTCACCTAGACCCGTCTGGATCAAATGAATGAGTAAATTATAAAAATAATAATTATGAAGAGGCAGGGGTTATTGGAAAGATCAAGAATCAGGTGACCTCGGTTTAGAAACTGATTTTATTTAGCAGGTGATTGTTGTTTAGTGGTAAGCTTTCCTGTATAGAACAGGCTCACATTTAAGCTCAGATGAAGATAGATTTGGGGAAATGTTTGAGTACCATTACTGGTAGTACTTCTGCAGGCCTGTGGGTATTTGTAGTAACAACATCTGCCTTGGGTATATAGAGATGTAAATGTAATTACCCCTCCCATTTCCTTCACAAAAATAGGTATAGTCAGTTGGCAGCTTTTAATAGAAACTTTTGGTCTCTTTCATATCCTTTTGTTTCTCTGCCTTTATTGGTCTGGGAGAAGATATCATGATGATGCCCAGTTCTTTGTAGTTTTCTCTTTTCAACTTGCAACTATTAAGAATTTATTCTTTGGATGTGAGTGTAAAGGAAAGTCAATAAGAATGTGGACACTTAAACATCCTGGATACAAGAGTTAAAGTAAATCAGACATTTAAGGACCCAACTTCATGGTCCAAGACATAGAATAAGGTATGAATTCTTATAGATGGAAACTCCCTTCTGATTACTTTTTTGTTTTGCTCAGAAAGTCCTTTTTCAGTAAAACTAATATGTTGGCATGTCAATTTTAAACATCAAAACAGATGTGGTTACATTTTTAAAACCTTTTTTAGAACTGACTTTTTATTACTCCAAGTCTGCCTCTTTACTAATGTTGCTTCTTTTGGAGAGTATAAATTAAGGGAAAATAGGAGAAAAAGGAGGCAGGAGGAAGTGAGGGCAGGTGCAGAGGATCTTGGCCCGACTAAGGTCTCTGAGCTGAAAGGGAAAACCACCTCACCTCTCCAACCTGATTCAGGACAAAACAAAACAAGTATGTCCAGAAATGCCCATTTCATTCATGGTTCAGATAGTTATACAAGTTTTTTATAAACTCTTTCCTGATATATTTTTCCAAACCAGATACCACGAAAAATACAAATTAATTTACATCATTTTTATGAACAAATTTCTAATGTTTAAGAGTTTACAAAATTAAATCTAGCCTAGAAAGAAGAGTTTTCACACAATCTACAACCTAGCTCTCTTTTCTTACTATCTTTTATTTAATGATGGTAGCAATTATTATTATACTGTATGTTTAAAAAAGTTATTTTACTAAAATAGGCACCTCCTACTTAATAACTTTCACTAACATATTAGCTGATTACTTTAACCAATCGGTATTGTTACTCATTTATTTACAAGGATATTGCCTTAATTTTGAAAAATTAATATTTAAAAACCTTCTTCTAAATACATAGAGTCCCTTTAGGGACTCGTAGTAAATAAGAAAAATAGAAATATCATGTGCATTTGAAAGACAAACAACGGAGAAAGAATAGGATGTCCTGACGGTTTTAATTCACTTTCAGTTAAAATCATCTTCACATTGGAATAGACTCACCTTCCAGTTGGCTTGTGTCCTCAGAGTGACTGGACGAGGGGCCAGACAATGTGCTTCATATCCAGCCTGCCCTATCAGGAAGGGAGAGCTTGGTCTTTTCAGCTATATTTAACTTGTAGGTTCTATAGTTCTCCCTAAACCTCCATTTTTCATTGAAGTCAAATAACTCAGGGGAAATTATGAGACTATTTGCCCCATTTGTCTGTACAAACAAGACAACAAAAACCTCTTAGCACATGGGTAGGCATGCAGTTGATGTTTGAAACCCATGTTGAACAGTCGAATCAATGCTATGGAGCCTGTCCTCAGGTACCTTCTGGTCTGTTTCGAGACCAGCCTCAACTATTTAGTTGAGGCCCTCAGCAACTTAGTGGGACTCTGTTTCAAAACTTTAAAAAAAGAAATAAAACAGACCTGGGGGTATATCTCGGTGGTAGAATGCTCCTGAGTTCAATCCCCAGTACCACTCCCCAAAAATACTATCTAAAATTATTTTCTATTTCTATTGGCTTGTTGCCTCAATACATTCTATCTTAACCCCTATACCTATATCAGGAAGAGAAAAATAAGTTTTGAATTGGAAAACCCTATGTGGTATGAACAATATAAAAAGATTTCTTGGTTCTCATCCTCCAGAAATATTTCGGAAAAAATAATCTTTCCCACTATTTGTGTCAATTCAAAGAGTTCATGACTGGTTACCTGGGCTCAGCCTTGAACATTCAAGCTTAAACATGGTAAGGCTTAAGAATGAGCCCATGGCCCACATCACAGAATGGTGCTCTATACCATATTGTAGGTGACGCCCTAGAGCTAAGGATAAAATGCCACACGCTTTTTTTCCTAGAAACTTTGTACATCTCCTTGGTTAAAACTCCATTGAGTCTTAATCATATTCAGTCTTTTTACTGGAGATCTCTACAATCATAGCAAGGACAAATAACAGTTCTAAATAGGGAAGCATAGCAGTAAGCTAAGACACACAACCTACAGGTGTTTTTCTTTCATGCTGCCCAAAATATATCAGAACCTTACCTTTATTCAGTTGAGCCATCAGTGGAAATGGCACTTTGATTGAGACAAAGATTCATCTGCCCTGAGCTGAACACTTGATTATTATATTCTGCATCAGACATGGATAGGAATTCCCAGCATCCTAACAATGGGACACAGAGAACCTCATGGCCACTTAGATGAGTGATATATCAAAACGGTTTTTATATTCTGAGAAGACAATTTGTTTTTCTTCTTCAAGAATCTTGTTATCTATTTTTTTTGGATGTGATTACCTGACTTTTCACATAATTGGAGTTCAATTATTAAGACCCAGTTTCTCAAACAGGTAAAAAAAATTTGAAAGTCACCTTTGGTGATCCATTTTATCATAGTTTCATTGTGCAAATTCTTACCTTTCTATCTCTAGCCCCCCTATAATAGGATATATTTTGCAGTACAATTGCTGTGCTCTGTGAACTTCTCATAGTGGTACATTCACTTCAACCCACTCAAGAGGAGCCAACTCTGACAGGAGAGTCAGAATGTCTCAATTCCCATCCCAATACATATTTTGAATGCTATGTGACTTTCGCAATCAATTTAATCAATTTGCATTCTAATTATTTCTATTGATATGAATATAAAACTGCCCACTGAGATAAGAGACCTTAAAGCAATTGACAATATATCTTAACTAGAAATGTAATATACTCCCACTATATATTCATGAATATCAATTCCCAATGAAATGTTTTAGTAACTTAGTCTTCTCCCTTCAAAAGTGATGCAGAGTTTATTCATCATATCACCAATTTTTAATTAATAATAATTCTCTTTCCCCAATCTCTGTTCTACTCTTTCCCTTTCTCTCTGCCAGTACTAAAGTTTAGAATTGACAGACTGATAAAATGAAAATGTACCTAAGCCTCGAGTCTCTGGAAAGCAGAACTATTTTGTTGCATTTGCTGCAACACCTAGGTGCTAATATTTCAGCATTCCTAGTTCATACCTCTAATCCAAAGTACTTAACAAATCAAATGAGTGTAAGTTCTGCCCCTTGATAAATTCTAGTCTGTCCTCTACCGATACCTCTATTAAGAATTCTCAACTATTAATGAGTGCCTGGAAATATAGGAGTGTTTTCTCCACAGTAGGGTTGTTTTCCAATGAGTGCCCCTCTGACATAGTGGTGGACATGGCGATTAAGTGTCCCCATCTTCCTGCGTTCCATGACTCAGAACTCCCCTGGGACTAATTTAGAGAGACTCCTGGGAGGAAGTTCACACGTGCTCCCAAATGGACTCCTGCACAGAACTAATAAAGTGATGTAGTGACTGCACTGGCAATGTGGAGCTGCCAGACCCCACAGGAGCCTGTTGCATGAGTGTTAATTGCTGTCATGAGTCCTGAATCTCAGAGGCATAGCTACCATGCTGTCCTTCCTCTCACTTTGGAAGGTGGTTATCGTTCCTCTTCTTCCCAAAATTGCACTGAATCCTGAGGTCATTCTTAAAAACCATAGCTTTGTGATATTTTAGGGTGTTCTCCTATACCTCACACTAAATTTATCACTCAATGCCTTTATTCAGGTGAGCAGTAAATGGGACTGAATCCATAACAGGTGGGGAAAAGCCCTATTCTCCTACCTGCAGGTTGCCCTCACTCCTCTTTCTGAAGACATGAGTACTTCATTCTATTCCCCTGAGATATGTGCAAAGAATAGAATGGGCTTCTGTGAGCTTTTACAAGTGTTGATGGATAACCAGTACATGTCTCCTGGTATTATTAAAATTCCAAAATAATGACATTCTATTTAAAAGATTAAAGACTCCTAATAAGATCTACAACAAGAGAATCTTATGGACAGAGGAAGAAGGCAATTCAAAACAGAAGCAAAAAGATTAAGATTGTATACCTCTTCAAATTTTTAATATGTATGAAGAGATTTCATGTAATTTTGAAAGAACATATTCACATTACCATTCTCTGGAATATCTTTTATGCCTCATGCATCTTTAAGCAAATCATTTATCCAATTATTTCTTCATCTACCAAGTCAAATGCCTAGCAACTCTTGGCATCACTATCTATGTATTGATTCAGTATCCAACTGACACCACCACCCCAGTACTCACCCCTCCATTGTCACAGTTACTTACCCCCACAATGCTGTATTCCAGCACCCACATGCCCACAAATCCATTTCCCTAATGTCCACTAATTATCCACCAAATCATTTATACTCACCCAATAGAGCACCTGTCACTTATCTACTAATTTATTCAGTCATATTACCCAGGGATTCAAATGTTATAGAACCAATGTCTTTGAAGAAGTTTCTGGGATATTCTAGACAATAGAAATAGAAAGTAGGAGTTCTTCCCTTTATTCTTTCCAACTTCAAAACTCCTATAGAATTGAAAGACTTGGTTGGATATTTTCCTTGCAGCAAGTTGGTTCAATCCCATCATGATGAGAGCTTTAGTCACAGTATCCAGATGTTTACATCACTGCTGTTTTTCTCCACTCATCTGCAGTCAACAAAGGTGAACTCCCAGATTCCAAGTTCCACAGCATTCTCTGTCACTCTTATTGAATCCTTGGGAAAATCTTCCTTCCCATTCATTCTCTATAATTCTACTCTTACTTTGAAACCTCTCTCAGATGGAACCTTCCTTTCCATTACTAATATTAATTGCCTCTATTATCTGGCATTTTGTTCTTAAGAGCCAAGTAATCCAGTGCATTTCAAGGTGTTGTAGGCTTCATTCAACCCAGACTTACTGGAACAGAAAGTATGCAGATAGTGTGTGGCAAATGGTGTTCTAACCCTTTTCATGCGTTTCTGATGGAGCGAAATGTGAGAAGTCCTCGAACAATTCATTCTGTAGATCACTCTTACATTCACCTTTCAGTACAACACTTTATTCTAATGTGACCCAGCTCACAAATATTTGACCTTACTTTTTCAGTGACCCTAGTACCACACCTCAACTCAACTGAGTAAAGAGCATCAAAGTACAGCAGCACAGTAGAGTGAAGAGCATCAAACCTAGACTGTTTTCCAGTGTTTCTCACTTATATGAGTTTCCCATCCATACCACAGTTCTTGCTGTTTTCCAAACAGAAAATTCTGTCTTTTGCACAGGAAGTTCATCTCATGAGTGTCTACCTTGAAAGTGAATTAGTTCCATCAAGAACCATTTGAGAACTCTTTGAGACACACCAATATTTATTATCGATTCACATGCTTGGTATTGCAAAAAGTGGTATGAATGTAACAAAGAACCTTCTCCTAATAATTAGGCATATAACTTAATGAGCTACTTCAAGAGAAGTAGTTTATTTGGTTTATAATTCCTTGCCATTAAAAGCATTCTTTAACACTGTTACAGTTTAACTAGCTGAAAATAAGTAGAGATCACCAACTTAACTTTGCCTTTTATAAAAAAAAAAGACCTCAAAGGGTAATTGAAAAATGCACCATTCTGGTAATGGATATGGCTAATTTGGGAGACTGGGCATGGTGGTAAGAGAAGATACATGGGAATTCTCTTTATTTTCTGCTCAATTTTGCTGTAAATGTACAACTGCTCTAAAAAATAAAGTCTACTTAAAAGGACATAAAAGCATTTGATGTTTTCTAGGTTTCAGTTAGTTTTAAGAAAGCTGGAGAAGGCACTGCTTCCATCTAAAGCAAGAAAAGTTTTCATAATCTACAAAATCATAACTATTCTTGAACTGGTAAGAGAACTGAGGTTCCAGGGAAAATAAGCAGCATGAAATCTCAGGAATAGTAAATATCTTCAGAGAGACATGGGGCATAAACTCTGCTTTAGATGGATCAGAGCAGGGGAGGAAAATAGAGCCGCCATTGGAGCAAGTAAGAACTGCTATGTGGGATACTGTGAGTGTAAGCCCAGCAAAGCAGGAAAAAAGAATTTCCTCAAACTGATAAATTCCATCTACAAAACCAAGCAACTGAAATCATACTTTATGATGAAAGATTAAACCATCCACTCTAAAATAGGAAATAAGGCAAAGATGTCCTCAGATTGTAGGTTCTTAATACTGTCTTTCACTAAAAGGAACCAGGTCTTCTTGAAGAAATCATTCTCATAATAAGTCAGAAAATGTAACTGATGGGACTCTAATATTGGATTACACTAGAGAGAGAGAAAGCTATTGAAAATTATTAGGGTAATGTGCAAAAGGAGAGAGAGAGAGAGAGAGAGAGAGAGAGAGAGGAAGAAAGAAAGAAAGAAAAAAACTGAGTGGCCAATATAAATAGGCTCCATGGTAGGATAAGTAATGACCCTCTAAAAATATCAATATTCCAATCTCTAGAACCTGTGAATAGGCTGCCTTAAATGATAAAAGGAACTTGCAGATGCATTTAAATGGAGGATTTAAATGTGGAGAGATGATTTCTGGTTATCTGGGTGGTCCCACAGAATCCTTATGATCAAGGTCAGAAGAAAGAGGAGCTGTGATGATGGAAGTAAAGAATCAGGGTCAGAGAGAGGCTTTCTGTGCTTTTGACCTTGAAGATAAAAGAAGTGGCCACTAACCAAGGGATGGAGGCACTCAAGAAAGTAGGGCAAAGCAAGAAAGCAGATGAATCCATAGGGTTCCATAAATGAAGGCAGCAGGGTTGATATTTTGATTTTGACCCAGTAAAACACAGTCTATAATATGACATCCAGAACTTTCAGTAATAATTTTGTATTATTTTAAGTCACTAATTTCCTAATATTTTATTATAGCAGCAGTAGAAAACTAAAACAGGCCTCATTCACTAAATATGAGACAATTTGAACATCATTAAGAAAAATAGATTAAGATAGATCAAATAAATTTACATTGATAACTTTATAATGGTAACAAAAACCCCACCTTATTTGGTGTATTATAAAAAATAAAAAGGGGGAAAATGGAAAATTTATCCTGATTTTCCTGTATTGACTATGCCCCCCAAAAGATGAAATAGTGGTGAGGAGGACGTTTCTGTATTTATAAATATATTTTAGGGAAAAGGGATAGTAGACTTTTGCCATCATGACAATTCTTAAAAATTAATGGAGCTAGGTTGGTAGCTCAACTGCAGACATGTTTTGCAATGCCTGGTGAGGGGGAACGCAATGCTAATGGCATCTGTTAGGTAAAAATCAGGAATGTAGATAAATGTCCTACAATGCACAGAATAGCTCCCATAACAACAAATTGTTCAACATAAAATGTCAATAGAAATTTGTTCCTGTAACAAACCCTGAGCTAGGCAATGTAATAGCTGCCATAATCCTTAAAAAAAAACAAATAAACATGCATCTCTTGCTAGAAGTATTGTTACCATCTATGAAATTCCATGGCCAGAAGGAAAGTAAACTTAAATCTGATCAAACCTCTAGATCTAACAGGAGATACAGGGTCAAAAGAATGTAAAACTGTATACTCCCAGGTATCATCAAAAAATCCAGACTAAACAGGAAGTTCAATTGGGAAAAACAATATAATTTTATTTTAAAATAATAATACCAATGGCAAATAGGGAAAATGAGGGAAAAATGGAGGGGTTTTCAGAGTAGTTGTAGAAAATTGCAACGTATGTCCTTTATTGGGATTTTCATATCAACAAAGTATAATTTTTTATATGTGTTATGATTTTAAGGGATAAATTCCAATGATGTTTTATGGTTATTAATTACTGAACAAAATGTTATTTTCAAATACCTTTCAGTATCCAAATCTTTGAAATATTCTATGTAATGGCTATATATTTTCAAAATCTATTTTGTCCCTGTACCAATAATACTTTCTTCTTTTCTATTGGCAATGTCTTTAATAAGCAGCAAGAATTAGGAATGGCAGTAGTCTTGAGTAATTTGATTTATGGAGAATTTACTGAAAATGCAGTCCTGAAAAAAATGCTTATAAAATGAAAATGGAAATTTAGCTGATGAAATATGAGACTATACTAGTCTGTTACTGCATATCTAATGTCTACCCTCAGCATTTCTGCTTCCTGAGAAATGAAGATCTGGTAACCCTTCATTTAAAGACCCCCCCAATAAGCCAAGAAGCTCTTTGAGGGAAAAAGGTTTATGAGATGATTGGTGGATAACAGTCACAAACACTATGACCACATGACCAGTCACAGAAATCAGAATATAGCAACTTCATACATGTTCCTCCTTGATATGTCACGTGTACATTTGCATTTTTACCTAATTTTCATCTTTCTTCTCTGTCCCATACCACTGTATATAGGGTGTTTTTGTGGTGGTAACTTTTCTAGTTTATTAGACAAATTGCAGAGTGTTCAGGGAAGATCATAACATTTTAGAAGAGAAGTGATATCCAGATGGGAATTCCAATCAGTGAGGTATTTTATCTTTTTAAATAATCAGACCTGAGTTGGCTTCTCCCATTGCTACTACTGCAACTCAGATTTCTCTAAAGTAGCCACATTATTACTGGAGCAGCTGCTTGCTTGACTCCTTGCCTCTAATCTCTCTTGTCACAGTGATGTTTCAAAAGTGTGAACTCTTTTTAAGCAATGCTACTACCAAAGAATCTTTTCTGGCTCCCCACTGCTATGAGAATAAAATTAAAAGACAATTTGGCATTCAGTGCCCACCATTATCTCACCCTGTCTACCCACCCACATTATCTTCTCTACTTCCTCAGTCTTCTCTATCCTGCAAGTGTGCTTCCGCCATCTTTGAATTTGCACATTTGCTCCCATCTCTATGACTTTGTACAAGCATTGCTTGTTTGACTTCTTGTCACCTCAAAAACCGGTTTCACAACTCCAGTTTTAACTTGAAGGTCATAGGTCTTTCTCTTCATAGAAAGACTTCTTCACTCATCCAAGATAGGCTTATTTTCATTTTAACATTTATCACAATGCATTATAACTGCTTTATCATCTGCAATCCCTGTTATGTGCACATGTTTTTGTCAGGACTGTACAATATTGAATCCTGTATTCAAGAGTCACTCATGAACATAGACATAGAGTAGACAGTCCATCAATAGTACTTGTTTTAACACCAGTAGAAATTCAGTAGAATTTAACACCAGTAGAAATTAGCTAGCACTGACATCTTTTGGAGATGTTTGCTTGTCTTGCAAGAATAGCAATTAGGATTGCACTTACTAATACAATTCACATATCAAATGGTCTTTGAATGACATGAGTCATCCACTCTGTTTGAACCCTTAGCTTCTGTGAAAATGTACTGACAAATGTAAGAACTGCAAGTGAACTGACTTAAGAAGTGAGGCAGGGAAGAAAATGCTTAGACTCCTTCAAGGAAGCCAAAGACCAGCTATTATCATTGGTCTCTTTATTTGCTACTTCCTTATCCTTGTTCACTTATTTCTTTTCCTTTGTTCTGCATTATTTATGGTTTTCTTCAGAAAGAAGTCCACTCTACACCCCAGATCTCTAAATTTACTAAGGATGATTAGTGCCTGTTGTGTTCATGGGCAGGGGATGGGAGGAGTCCTTAACATGGAGACTTGGGGGGACGTTAGCACAGCTGATTCACTTGTAATTCCGTAAAACCCATGTTTACATTGCCTTACCTTTCATTGGATCTGGCTAAGGAATCTGACCTTTCCTACACTAACTATGCCATATGTTATCTCATAAGTCATGTGCTTATTTTGTTTCTACATATCCAGAGACAATGTTTGTGGGTTTTTCAGAGATTGGATAATTTTTACATGTTAAATTATACCCCTTTATGTGCAATAAAATTCTTTTCAAACTGTTTGAATACGGTCAATTAGTGCCTGGAAATTTAGTTTCCTTGACTACTAATTGCCTTGCATACAAACAACCTTCACTTATATCCCAATTGGAGTGTAGCAAGACCGTCCTTTGCTTGTTTTCCATTTGTCACTTCCAGCACATAGAGAACAGCATTACATCCACAGTTAGTAGGTTCTGCAGAAAAACATTTCAATCAGCCTTAAGAACAAACTCTCCTCAGAATTCTGATTCACACAATTACTGTTCATGGTTACATAAGTGCACATTATTATATGTGAGTCTTCGAACATTAAATGTATTTTGTTTCCACTGGAAACACCATATCTTTTTTCAAACTGTGTCTGCATGAGTACCCAATGGACCAAGGTAAGATCCGTGAATACATTACAAGTTTTAAAAGTGTGTAGTATTTTTTTCAATTATTTCGAGGCCATAGCAATGGAGATTAGAGTAAGTGTGGGAAGTTCAATGACAATAGTGCTTACCTCCACTGATCACACTGCTGTGACATAAAAATACTCCCACATTCCACACCCAGCACAATCACTCAGCCTGCTACAGAACATCTCCAGCACACATTACATCATCTCCTTTCTGGTTGCCAGGCAACGCAGCTGATGCCTGTCATAAGAGTTGGGTGGAGAGCTCAGAGGCAAAGATCTTTTCTCCATCATGCTCACGAGTCAGCAAGTTGCCAGTTTTGACTTCAACCCAGAAAATTGTCTTAATAGTTTCTGCCAGGCTCCCTTCACCTCCTTATTCCTTAGGCTGTAAATCATGGGGTTCAGCATGGGTGTCAAAATGGCATAGAAGAGAGAGATCAAGTTCTCCTGAAGGACAGAGGGGCTGGAGCGGGGCTGGATGTAGGTGAAGATGGCCATGCCATAGCACAGGACCACCACGGTGAGGTGAGAGGCACAGGTGTGGAAGGCTTTCCTCCTTCCCTCTGTCGACCGGGTCTTTAGGATGGTGGAGATGATCTGGATGTAGGACAAGAGGACCAGGAAGAAGGGCGTCATCAGCAGGACGATGCTGGAAACCATGATGACAACCTCATTGGAGGAGGTGTCCACACAGGCCAGCCTGACCACAGCTAGGAGTTCACAGGATATATGATCAATGTACCTGTTTGTGCACATGGGAAGCTGAAATGTGATGGTAGTCTGCATGAGAGAGTTCATGGAGCCACAGACCCAGGATGTGATGGCCAGCCTCCTGCACAGTCCTGAGTGCATGATGGCAGAGTACCGCAGGGGGTCACACACCGCCACATAGCGGTCATAGGCCATCACTGCCAGCAGAGCAAACTCAATCCCACCCAAGCCCAGGGAGAAAAATAACTGGGCTGCACAGCTCACAAATGGGATTCCTTTGTGTTCTGCAAGAAAATGCACCAGCATCTGGGGGACGATGCTTGTGGCATAAGACACATCCACAAGGGAGAGGTTGGAGAGAAAGAAATACATGGGCGTGTGCAGTCGGCTGTCCAGTCTGATCAGAAGAAGGATGAGGAAGTTCCCCAGCATTGTCACCAGGTACATGACCAAGAACAGGACGAAGAGGGAGACTTGTGTGTCCCAGTCACTGGACAGGCCAAGCAGAATGAACTCACTCACCCACGTCTGGTTTTCTTTTCCCATCCAAAAATATTAATCTGCAATAGAATTCAGAGATAACAAAAACTGTTTGTGAAGAACCATAAAATAAGTTTTTAATGCATCTGAATACTCCAGCCATGCTTAGCTAGGTACTTCAGATCATGTGGTAGCCAAGATGATGGACTTGATCTCAATTTGTGGGCTTGATCCCATTATGCGTTATATCTACTTTGCATCGGGAAGGCAGTCTAGTGCCTCATGAAGACATGATTTGATGTCAGGAGGGGTCAGTTAGTCTGGAGAAAATGCACTGCAATTTCAGCACCTCTCTCATTTTAATAACTAACTCAGATTCCAGGGCACAGAGAGAATGGTACAAGAACATGGCAGGTTATGAGATGAGCAATAGAGAAGAATGTGATTGGGAAGTTCAAGAATTATCTTAAGTATGTCAACTAAACTCATCCTGGTAAATTGGATAAATCCATTATAAAAGGAAAGATTTAGGAGAAGGAAGTCCATGGAAAGACCTAGAGTCAGAAAGCTTAGGCTTAAAACCTGGTTTTATTAGTAGCTGCATGATGTTGGTTTAGTGATGAACTTTATATATAAAATAGCATGATATTGAGTAACCCACAAGTGCACATAAGCTCAGATGTAGATAATACATGGGAAGGTACTTTTCAACAGTTCCAGAAAGAACTATTATAGGAATATGGGTGTTAGTAACAACCTCACCTCTGTATTGGGGTTGATAAAATAGCAGACATGATTTTCCCCTCACATCCCTGCTACAGATTCAGACAAAAATAAACCTGGAAAAGAAAAAATAACCCTGGATGTAGTCTTTAATGTATATGAGAGCTTAGGGATGGCTTGGAGCATTGAGGACGCTGGGGCCAATGGTGTTTTTAAAAAATCTTTGGTCTTTCAGCCATTAGTGAGCTGGGTGAGAGGATCGTAATTGTTGCTTTTTTTATCTTTCTTTTTTTAACTTGCTGCTGTTAAGAATCTCTCCCTTAGCTATGGCCTCCAAAGAAAGTGAATAAGAATATGGGTACTTAGATATTCTAGGTAAAAACAAACAAACAAAAACCAAGAGGAAGCAAACATTTAAGGAACCATCTTCATTGTCCAAGACAAAAAATAAGGTAATAAGGTATGAATTCGTGTAATTAAATATTTGCTGTATATTTTTATGAAGATTTGCTTCTTCTTCCTTTTGCTTGGTAAGTACTTTTTCAGTAAAAATGCTATACTATCAGTTTTAAACATTAAATAGAAGCAGGTTTTTAAATGCATACATTTTTAAAAATATGTTTAGAATCAACTCACTGCTGTTGCGTGTCTGCCTACTCAGTAACATTCCTTTTATTGGAGTGTACAGAAGGGAGAAAACAAGAAAGAAAGCTGGCAGGAGGGATGGGGCAGAGTCTTGGCCACACTAGGGTCTCTGAGCTGAGAGGGAGGAGCTGTCACTGCTTCAACTCTCTCAGCTGATAAAGAACAAAGAGAAACAGGCAGCACCAGAAACACCCCACTCATTCAAGGTTCAGTCACATTTGTTCATTCTGACATCTTCCTTGACCTCCCCCAGATCCTTCCTTGCTGGTCTGTCCACCTCCACCACTCATGTTGCTTCTATAAAATCATCAGCATCATCCTGAGAAAATGTCTAATTGCCTCAACGAAGATTAGACTCAAAGATAAATTCTAAATTCTCAAAAAGAGCCAAGTGTGGTGGCTCACGCTTGAAATTCTAGTTTTGAGACAGGAGGCTTGCAGGTTCGAAGCCAGCCTCAGCAACATAAAAAACCTCCTAGCGACCTAACAAGACCCTGTTTCCAAATAAAAAATAAAACAGGATTGGGGGTGTATCCTGGAAGTAGAAGGCCCCTAGGTTCTATCCCCAGTACCACCAAAATAAATAAATAAATAAATCCTCAAAAATAGTTCATTAAGGCCGGGCGTGGTGGCGCACGCTTGTAATCCCAGTACTTTGGGAGGCGGAGACCGGAGGATCCGGGTTCGCGGCCAGGGGCGTAGCGCGGAGGTAGAATGCCCCTGCGTTCAATCCCTGGTACCGCAAAAAAAAAAAAAAATAGTTCATTAAAAAAATCTGTGCACATATATATCCCTATTGCTCTCAACTTCATTATGATATGTGATTAACAGTGCACTAATAAAAGTATATTTAAAATAAAATAACATAATAATTATTAAAAAAAATTTAAGATGCAGATCCACAGATCTGCATCTGAATTAGGTATTTTTTCCACTAATGTGGAAAACATCTATGAAGTGTCATTTTTTTTTTTTGGTAGAAGCTTGGATTTCAAAGTGAATAGTAGCCCCCACCAAAGATTGCTATTTATTTCTAAAGGCTATTGCCTTGGTTTCAAAATAATTAATATCCAAATATACATTTTCTCCACAAATCTTTTTGGATTCATGATTAAAAAAAGACATATCGTTGGCATTTGGAAAGCCAAATGGAGGAAATGTGTTGTCCAGGTGTTTTTCACACATCTCCAGTTGATACAATCTTCTTATTACTTTGAGCTTACCTTCCACCTAAATACAATTGTTTCCATCCTTATTTCACAGTGGATGGACTAGGTGCCAAATAATGTAACTCATCTCTAACCACTCCTATCAGGCAGCCAGATCCTGTTCTTTTCAGCTGTAACTATTTGGTAAATTCAACAGCTCTCCCTAAACCTGTGTTTTTCACTAAAGTCAAAAAGCTGAGGGGAATATGGTGAGAAATATTTGTTTATAAATACAAACAAGACAGCAAAAACCTTTTAGTAAAGCTTAGCCCCACAACTGATGTTCAGAATACATTGGTGTTGAACAATGAACAAAAGTTAGTGTCAACCCTATTGAGCTCTTCTTCCTATACCAGTCTACTTTGTGCCCTCTTCTCAGTATTTGTTCATCTCCAGGAATTTTACCTGTTTGCCAGGTATCTAATGTTCCTCTAATAAACAATAAAATCCTATTTTGTATTCTTTGGGTCATATCTTCCTTATATTCAACAAACCTCAAACCACACCTCTCTACATATGTGTTGAGATGTTTCTGTTTACTAAAACAAACAAAAACATCTTTCTAGCCTGCCTTCTCAGAAGATAGTATTGAAGAATGACATACCCCTGCAGTTCCTCTCCTTAGACATAAGCACTATGAAGGAAGGACTTCCTTTGGCCTCTGTTTTATAAATTGTGGTGAATGTAGGGTAATTAATATGGCTAATGAACAGACACAATATATGATAGAATAACAAAGGTACCGGGGCTGTGGGCATAGCTCAATGGTAGAGCACATGCTCAGCATGCACAAGGTCCTGGATTCAATCCCAAGGAAGGAAGGAAGGAAGAAAGGAAGGAAGGAAGGAAGGAAGGAAGGAAGGAAGGAAGGAAGGAAGGAAGGAAAGAAAAGTGCCATTGAACATTCCATTAAAAATTATCTCCTTAAAGTCCTATCACTAATGCTTAAAATATTTTAATATCAAAATGTTCATGTTGAGCATTGACTTTTCCATGAAATGTTTAAAAATGAAATAATACTAAAAGAGAAGTTAAAAATATGAAGTACCTAAATTTACTATGAACTAATATGTCAGTTTATACCAGTGCTCCAAAATAGGTCATATAAGAGTAGAAAATGGAAGCTTTCAGTGTGAGTGACACTGAAATTCCAGAAGTCAGAGAAAAGGTATGAATAGCAAATGCCAAAACTCCTGTTAAAATATGATTTCTATATGGCTAAGTAAAACTAACATGTGCGCTACTTCACATACTTATAGCATTTTTTCTGGAGAGAATATTTGAGGTCTATACAATAAATGCAAATAATTTGTATATGTCATTAAATAAATAAAAAATATGACCCTTATGTGGCCCTAATTAAAAGTATCTCCATGTGCCTTCTCCTATTATTCAGTAATTATTCATTGCAGCAAATATCCAGACTCAATTATTCTTCTCTCTGTGTCAAAGAAACAAAGGCAAAAATAGGCATTCAGCTTCTCACAAACCTTTATCCATGACACAATACACCTAATTTAAAAGTTAAATTCCAATCAATCATAATCCTTTTAAAATACAGCAAATCTAGTTGTTGATTCCACTTTCCTTAGTGTAAAAATTTAGTTTAAATTTCAACAAATCAAATATTATTTTTAAACTAATTCTACCTGAAAAATTCACTCACTATTCCTTTTCCTGTTTTTTCAATATCTTACTACCATATAAGATCTTTAGCTAGAAATATACATCAGCTGAAGATGAGTGATAAAGTCATGCAGTCTTTCTAGCTGATGTTAAAACCTGGATTAATTTTTATCTGGGTAGAGTAGATAAAATTTGATTTTAGACTTTCCTGTCTCCCTTTTTCTGAGTCTGTCTTCTAACCCTTATCTATGAGTCAGATAACTTCATACCATCCTTTCTACACCAGGGCTAGCCTTCCAGTAGACAAGCCCCTGCTCTAAAATTGCTCTTCCTCTCCTTTTTTTTTTTTAATCTTTTTTGCATGTGATGCTTGGGATTGAACCCAGGGGCATTCTACCTCCAAGGTATACCCCCTGCCATATCTTATTTTTTTTTTTATTTTGAAACAGGCTCTAAGTTGCTGAGGGTCTCACTAAATTGCTAAAGCTGTCCTCTAATCTGTTATCCTCCTGTCTCAGCCTCCCAAATACTGGGATTACAGGTATGCGCCACCATACCCGTCCTCTCCTCTTAAAAGGAACATCAAGGATGCCAAGATTTTAGCTCAATTTAAATATATTCCTAATGTAAATTCTTAGGTAGTGGTTTTGGTAATGTTTGCCGTTAACATCTGGTATTTTACAATCATAGAATCAGGAATCATCCCACCAGTCTGTTATAATTTTCTTAAGTCTGAATAGTTGATCACTCAGATTGGAGTCCCATTTATGCCAAGCTCCCTACATCTCTGCAGAATGTCTTACAGGAAAGAGTCTACTTCCAAACATGAACATAACTTCTCAACATAACGCACACCTCCAGCTTCTCACCTACCACTCCCTCCTTATATCCCTGCTCTGATAAAAAATGACAAAACCTTGAAGGACGTATGAGAAATGGTTCACCAAGGAAAGATGAGAGACCTGAACTAACTACTCAACTACTATCAACAGAACTGTTCACCATGTGGGTCCCATACAAACAGGACCATCATGCGTGGTCTCTGAAGACGTCATTAATGCTGCCGTTCCCACTGTTCCCACCAGTTCTTAAATGTGTTTATTTCCCTTGCTTTCTGTGTGCCAATGCTCCTAAATACTTAATTTACCTGTGCAAGGAAGGAGGTAGCCAGGACTTGGCACACAGGTGACATTTCCCTTCTCAACAGTCAATGCCACATTTTATTACCCTATCCCAGTGAGTATGTTAGACGTTTAAAACTACCTAATATCCTTTTCCACTTCTATTCACTAGCTGCTTTAAAAACTATCTTCTCCTTTCCCTCTGTATAAGAAAGGAAGAAGTATTGATTTAGAAAGACTTAGGAGGTAGACAATTGTAAAAGGATCACCCAATGTCTCACTCTCCAAAAAATACATCTCAGAAGAATAATCATTTCCACTATTCATGTCAGTTCAAAGAGTGCACAGTTGGACAATATCTTGTATCAGCTTCCAAAACTCAGTTTGAAACATAATGAGGCATAGAGGTAATTACCAACATTATCTCCCATTTATTATAGAGAAGATTCCCTACAGCTAAGGAACAAAGAGCTAAAAATTTTTCTCCCTGAAAAATTCATGTATCAAACTATAATATACTTTTGAGTCTTAATTATAATCAGTCTCTTTATTGGAGACCCCTACAATCTTGACAGGGATAAGTCAGGCCCTAAATACAGAAGCACAGACCACCATGAAGGTGAGACACACAAGGTACTGTTATTTTTTTCCATACTGGTCAAAATAAAACAGAACCTTACCTTCGTGCAGCTGAGCTCTCAATGCAAATGACACTTTCATTTAGAGAAAGAGTTATCTGCTCCGTGTTGAACACTTGATCGTGGTATGCACAGATGGGAGTATTTCCAGCATCCTAGGATTTGGATACAGAGGACCCCTGGGCCACTTAGGTGGGTGATATATCAAAAATTATTTTATATTCTGAGAGAGCAAATGATTCTTTTTTCTCTTTAGGTTCTGATTGTCTACTTTCTTTTTAAATTTGGTTGCCTGACTTCACATAATTTGAGTCCAACGATTGAGACACAGTTTCTCGAATATGTGCAATCATGAAATTCCTTTTGGTGGCAATTACTTTCGTGGTTTCATTGGACAGATTTTCCCTTTTTTTATATCTTGTGTTACCTATATGTAAGACCAGAGTATTCTGCAGCATAATCCTCTTACTCGATGATGTCTCCATGGTGTAATTCCTAAAATACATTCTAGAGGGACTAGCCCTGAAATAAGAACCAGTGGACCCCAATTGTAGTTCCAGCTTACATTCTGGGTGGAGCATAACTTTGATTAATTCATTTAATCATCTTCCAGTTCAAATTTCTGTCATGTAAAGGAAAATCAACATGCTTTGTATGCACACTCTTAAGAAAACAAAACAATTGAGATAAGCGACTTAAAGCAATTGACAATTTATCTTTTCTGAAAATGTAATATATTTCTGCCACATACTTATGAATATTAAGCAGTGTCTAAATAAAAGTTTTGTAGATCTTAGTTTCCCTCTAATTTTCTTCCCCAAAACTAATGAAGAATTCATCCATGATATTTATAACATTTAATTAATAATCTTTTTCTTTCCCCAACCTCTGTCTTATTTGTTCTCATTTCCTCCGCTAGTTCTAAAGTTTAGAATTGAGAACCCCATACCAAAATAAAAGTACACCTATGCATCTAGCTTTTGGAAAGCAGAATTTTTTACTACACTCATTGTAAGATTTAGGATGAGATGACCTCACCATTTGTGATTCATATATCAAAAGTCCTTAACAAATCAGATCAGTACAATTCTGTCCCTCACAAAGAAGCCTGTTTACATTCTATAATGCCCTCTGTTGATATCTCTATCAAGAGCTCTCAAATATTAATCAAAGCCTGACAAAATGAACTTGTCTACTTTAGTCTAGGTTGAAGACTTTTTTCTAAAGGTTACTCCCCTCCAGTAAAATGTATGACAGAGTTTAAGAGCCCTCGACTCCTTGGGCTCCAGGGCTCAGAAGTCACCTGAGACTAGTTTAGACTCTGAGGGAAACTACTGAGGATGTTCACAAGTGCCCTCAAATGGTTCACACAGAGACCTAAGGAAGTGTGACAGTGCCACACCGGCAGAATGGGGCTGCCAGCTTCCCTCAGAGGCTTCGTGCATTAGAGCGCTAATTGCTATCACCACTCCCAATTCCCAGTGGCAGGGCTTCCGTGTTGCCCTCCTTCTCCCTGTGGAAAGTTATTCTCCTCCATACTTCTTCCTTCCAAAATGCCACCAATGCCTTGGGTGACTCTAAAACATTATCAGCCACATGAGGTTTTAGGATGTTTTCCTAGAGACCAAACCTCACACTCCTATTCCAGTGAGTAGTGGTCCTGGCTCCCTACCTAGAGAACCAAGTCAATTCTCATCTTTGACTCTAGGATGCTCTTACTTCTCCTTCTGTGTGTAAGAGAGTTGTGTTACAAACCCCAAAGTTGTGTGCAAAGGATACCTCAGCATTGCAAGTGTTGGTGGATACATGAATATGCTTTCATGGTGCTATTTAAGTTCCAACACTAACAGCATCACAGGAAGATTTTGATTAAGATTTAAGATTCCAAATAAGAGCTATGGAAAGAGAGTTTTATGATCTGCAAGGGGGCAGAGGACAAGTACAAAGGTCATTCAAAATCCTTAACTTCGTTAAGCAATTGTCAACTTTTGTATCTCTTATATTTTTCATATTTATGAAGAAGTTCAATGTAATTTTGAAAGAATAGAGTCACATTGCAAGTCTCTGGTATTTTTTACTCCTGTTGCAACTTTTAACATGAATCGTTTATTTATTAATAATTCACCCACCAAGTCAACCACCTACTAACACTTTGACCTACCTTTCCATTCTTTTACCCAGTTGCCTATCATCAACTCATTACCCACTCATCCCACCCATTGTTGCATTTCATCAGCCACATGCCAGCTCATCTATTTCTCTAATATCCATCAATGATCTACTAAATATTCTATATTCATTCTATGTATCTTACATCTGCATAACCACTAATATATTCTATCATATTACCATTGCTTCTTCTTTTTTTTTTTTTGAGGAACTGGGGATAGAACAGGGGCATTCTACCTCCGAGCTACATCCCCAGGCCTATTTTTTATTCTTTATTTTGAAACAGGGTCTCACCAAGTTGCGGAGGGCCTCACTAAGTAGCTGAGGCTGGCCGCGAACCCAGATCCTCTGGTCTCAGCCTCCCAAGTACTGGGATTACAAGTGTGCACCACCACGCCCGGCTTACCGTTGCTTCTGATATGATAGCACTGGGTGTCTTTCACAATGTTTATGTGATATTCCAGACAATAAAAAGGGAAAGTATTTTATTTTATTTAGACTTCTTTTTTATTTTTGTCTTAGATTACCTAAGGATATGTCAATTTTACTTACTTTTTCAAAGAACCCAACTCGATTTTATTGATTTTTTCCATTTTTTTTCTGTTCTCTAGTTGATTTATTTCTGAATTTTATTTCCTTCCTTCTGCTAATTTTGATTGTAATCTCTTCTTCTTTTTCTATTTCTCCAAGACAAAATATTAGGCTGTTTATTTGGGATCTTTCTTATTTTTTAATGTAAACGTTATTTAAAAGATGTCATACTTTTTCTTTAATATTAGAAATAAAAATAGAAAAATTCAACTATTGGAATTAAGATCAATTAGCAACAATGAAATCTCAATTTATGGTCAAGTTTTCATTTAGTTTCTTGGTAGAGAGTGCTGTCTAACTCTTTACCATATGCTACCCTCACACTGTCACTAAATTATAATATCATTTGAACACTTTTAAAGATTTATTCAGAGTGCAGAATTCCATTTCCAAAGCAATTCATATCACAACTGTCATACTCTTGGGCTCTACTCTGATACCATCAATAAAAGGAATGATTATTTCCCTCTTTTCAAATCTTCTTTCTAATATGCTTTTATTGGCACATTTTAATTATACATCATAGTGAAGTTCAGAGTCATACAAACACACATGCACACATGTCTAGATGTGTTTCCCTTCAGGTCCCACCTGCTACCCTCCTGTCCCCATTCAACAGTGAAATTGGAATTTCCCTCTAAGTTTTGCTTTTGCTACATTACACAGGTTTTAGTATGTTATGTTTCGTTGTGCTTTGTCTTAAGATTTTTTTAAATTTCCCTTCTGAGTTCCTCTTTAATTCATTGATTGTTCGGGAACATGTTAATTTCTATATACTGTACATTTTTAGGACTCCTGTTACTGATTTTGAGTTTCATACTATTTCAATCTGAAATAATAGTTGATATTCTTCTTAAATTTGTTAAGGCTTGTTTCATGGCTTAACATAGGGTCTACCCTCTAGAATGTTTCATATGCAATGAAGAAAAATGTGTATTCTGATTCTGTTGGATAGAATTTTATCAAAAGTGTCATTTGAATGCAGTATTTTTCTTATTAATATTCTGTTTTGTTGTCTATCTATTGTTTTAAGTATGGTATTGCAGGCCCTTGCTATTACTTTATTGATATCTAGAGCTCCTTTCATGTCTATTAATATTTGCTTTGTGTATTTAGGTTCTCCCATGTTGAATGCATATGTATTTACAATTATTATGCCCTCTTGATGAACTGACCCCTTTGTCATTGAGCCAGTTTTTTACTTGAAGTCTAGTCTATCAGATATAAGTATAACCACCCCTGCTTTCTTTTGGTTACCATTTGCATGAAATGTCTTCCTCTGTCTCTTCACTTTTTGTGTCCTTAAAGCTTAAATGATCTCTTATAGGTAGCAAATACTTGTACTTTTTTTATCCATTCATCCTCTCCATGTCTTTTTATTGGAGTATTTTATCTATTTATATTCAAGGTTGTTATTGATAGGTAGAGATTATGATTGCCATTTTATTATTTGTTTTCTGGTTGCTTTATAGATATTGATATAATATCTCTCATTTGAACTGCTTGTGACAAGAAGTGTTTTAAAATTCAGATTGTTTGGATTGTGAAATATTTGCATATAGATAAGGATGTAAGTTGGGGATGAGACCTGATACTAAATATAAATTTCATTTATGTTTCATATACACTTTGTACACTAACCTGAAGATAACTTTATACAACATTGTTAGTGTTTCTGTATTTTAACTGTGACTCACCATATGAGGTCAGGTGTGCAATTCTTTACTTGTGGTATCACATCAGTGCTCAAAAAGTTTGGGTTTTAGGATTTGGAGATTAGAGATGCTCAACCTATGCTTTGTTGCTTTCTTCTTTTCTTGCTATCTTTCCTTGTGGTTTGAGGTTTTCTATATTTTCTATTTTCGTTTTGTGCTTCTACTCATAATTTTTGCTTTGTGATTACCTTCACAAAAGGTCGCCCAAGGACATGAAAGGAACTATAAATAAAACATTTTATAGCATCTTATTTCAAGATGATGACAAATTAACTTTGTGTACAGCAACTCTATATATTTACTCCTGTGTGTGTGTGTGTGTGTGTGTGTGTGTGTGTGTGCGTGCATTACCAGGAATTGAACTCAAGAGTGTTTTACTTCCAAGCTACACCCCAACCCCTTTTATTTTGTGTATGAAACAGGGTTTTGCTAGGTTGCTGAGAGACTCTCTAAGTTGCTGAGGCTCTGGTCTCAGCCTCCCAAGTACTGGGATTACAGGTGTGTGCTGAGATGCCCAGCTCATTTTAAATTTTGATGTCAGAATTTACATCACTTAGGAATATATTTCCTATGACAATTTGTTTTAGCTATCATTGTTATTAATAATTTTGTCTTTTAACTTTCATACTAGGGATAAAATTGTGTTACACACCATCATTATAGCCCTAGAGTTTTGTAAATGTGGCTCTCTTTTACTTACACCATTGATTTGGGGGCTTTAATAAATATTTTGCTCCTTTCTTCCTCTCTTGTTCTATACATTTGTGATTTGATAATTTTCTGCAGTGCTGAGCTTTGATTCCCATCTCTTTACTTTTTGCCTATCTGTGGCAGTTTTTAGTTATTTGATTACCATGAGATGTAAATAAAACATTTTATGGTTTTAATCAACTATTATATATGCTAACAACTTAACTTCTGTCATATTAAAAACTCTAATCTTTTGCCCTCCTCCTAGAATTTATGTTTTTGACATCACCATTTACACTTTCATATTGTGCATTCCTTAAATATTTATTTTAGCATTAGTTTTTTTACCATTTTGACCTCATGTTAAAACTATCTATGATTTACACACCATTTTTACAGTTTACCACTGGCATATTCTGGATTTGATTATGTATTTATCTCTATGAGTGAGTTTTATACTTTTATACATACTCATCGTTTCATTTTCACTTGAAGAACTCCTTTATTGTAGAACAGGTGCAATGGTAATGAATTCATTCAGCTTTTGCTTGTATATGAAATACCTTTTTTTTTCACTTCTGAAAGACAGCTTTGCTATGTATAGTATTCTTGGCTGGCAGTTTTTTTGTTTGGTTTTGTTTGTTTTTACCTATCAGTACTTTGAATATGTCTTCTTATTACTTTTTGACCTGCAAGGTTTCTAATGGGAAATCCACTGATAGTGGGAATCATGTAAGGAAATCCCCATTAGACTGTGGCTGTGGGAGATGAAATACTACATAGTGGTGACTCTGGACCCTGTTAGCCCAAGTTCTATGAGGCTGGGTCCTGTTGTGGTTGTGTGTGAAGAGGAATAGAAGAATTCTTTAATGTGGAGACTTGAGGATTCTAGATGCATGACTGATTTATCCTAATATCACCAAAGTACATATGAAAACTGTCTTTATCTTTCACTGGCTTTGGCTGAAGTGTGTTTTGTTTTAGATTAACTATGTCTTTGATGTTCTATATAGTACTTGGAATTTTCTGTGCTGATATTGTTTGGGAAGTTTCAAGTAAAGAGTCTGTGAATTTTTCATACTTTTATTGGTGCCTTGTAATTATTCATCAGAGTGAGGTTCAAAGTTATACAAAGATCCATGCACACAGCATTTGGTGGGGTAGAAGCTGGAGGGAAACACATCAAGTTTGTGAATTTTTTTAGACATTGGAAAGTTGTAAAACTTATTTTAATTGACAATATTTATACATATATATGGCACCCATAATATATGCAGTAAAAATTTTCACACTGGATATTGTAAAATAGTGCCTAAAATTTAGCTTTTCCTTGTCCAGTAATAACTTATATACAAACAACCTTTGTTTATATCCCAATCAGGATAAAACAAGACCTCCATGTGACCTTTCCATGCTTATTACCTCTTGCACTCAAAGACATTACATTCACATTTAGTAGTTCCTGCACAAAAACATTTTAACCAACTTTGATGGGAATACTGTCCTCAGAATGTTCACACAATTGCAGCCTGTGACTACATATGCTAAACACTATTTTAAATGTCTTCAAATGTGCCGGGCGTGGTGGCGCACACTTGTAATCCCAGTACTTTGGAAGGCAGAGACCGGAGGATCCAGGTTCGCGGCCAGCCTCAGCTCGCTCTCTCTCTCTCTCTCTCTCTTTGTCTCTCTCTCTCTCTCTCTACCTAGTGAGGCCCTCCGCTACTTTGTGAGACCTGGTTTCAAAATAAAGTATAAAAAAAATAGGGCCGGGGTATAGCACGGAGGTAGAACGCCCCTGGGTTCAATCCCCGGTACCGCAAAAAAAAAAAAAAAAGTCTTCAAATGTGAAAATGCATTTTATTACCAGTAGAATCACCAAAAACATTTCAAAATGTGGGTAAATAAGGACTAGAAGACCAAGACAAGATCAATGTATAGGTCCAGGATGACTACCAATGTGACAAATCAATTACTATGAGCCATAAAAATGGAAATTAAGTGTGGGAAGTTCTATGGCAACAGTGCTTAACTCCACTGAACACACTGCTGTGACATAAAATACATTCACACCCAACACAACCACTCAGCCTGCTACAGAACATCTCCAGCACAAATTATATCAGCTCCTTCCTGGTTTCCAGGCAACACAGCTGATGCCTGTCATGCAAGGTGGGTGGAGAGCTCAGAGGAAAAACTCTTTTCTCCATGATGTTCACGAGACAGCAAGTTGCCGGTTTTGACTTCAACCCAGAAAATTGTCCTAATAGCTTCTGCCAGGCCCCCTTCACCTCCTTATTCCTTAGGCTGTAAATCATGGGGTTCAGCATGGGTGTCAAAATGGCATAGAAGAGAGAGATCAACTTCTCCTGAAGGACAGAGGGGCTGGAGCGGGGCTGGATGTAGGTGAAGATGGCCATGCCATAGCACAGGACCACCACGGTGAGGTGAGAGGCACAGGTGTGGAAGGCTTTCCTCCTTCCCTCTGTCGACTGGATCTTTAGGATGGTGGAGATGATCTGGATGCAAGAATACTAGGAAGAAGGGCATCATCAGCTGGACAATGCTAGAAACCATGATGACAACCTTGTTGGAGGATGTGTCCATACAAGCTAATCTGATCACATCTAGAATTTCACAGGATATATGATCAATGTACCTGTTTGTGCACATGGGCAGTTTAAACGTGATGGTAGTCTGCATGAGAGAGTTCATGGAGCCACAGACCCAGGATGTGATGGCCAGCCTCCTGCACAGTCCTGAGTGCATGATGGCAGAGTACCACAGGGGGTCACATAGCAGTCAGAAGCCATCACTGCTATCAGAACAAACTCAATCCCATGCAAAGCCAAGGAAAAAAATAACTGGGCTGCACAGCTCATGAATGGAATCCCTTGGTGTTCCGAAAGAAAATGCACCAGCATCTGGGGGACGATGCTTTTGGCATAAGGCACATCCACAAGGGAGAGGATGGAGAAAAAGAAATGCGTGGCAGTGTGTACTTGGCTGTCTGGTTTGATTGGAAGAATGGTGAGGAAGTTCCTCAGCAGTGTCATCAGGTACATGACTACAATCAGGACAGAGGGAAATTCGAGTGTGCCAGTCACTAGACAGGCTGAGGAGAATAAATTCAAATGGAATGAATGAACTACCTGGTTCCACTTAAAAATGTGAAAATTATTAATCTGCAGTGTTGAAAGTAACAGAAACCATTGAATCAAAGAGCCATAATAATAATATATTTGGAATACATAATATATTATGTACATAATATGTATATTATGTATTTCAGGGATAATACATAATGTATTGTGTTTTAGGAATACATAAACCTTAACCAAATGTTTGAGATGATTCATGAGACCCAAATAAAAGGCTTGAATTCAATATACCATATATTTACTCTGTGTCAGATAGACCATTGTTTAGTATTACTTTGAAATCAGAGTATATCAAATGTTCATTGTGTTTCAGCTTTGGTATAGAATAACAGAATCTTTCTTTACTTGGAAGAATTATGAGTAGAAACGCAGGAATATCATACAATTTCTCTATTTCCACAGCTGCAGTTACTTTATTTTCTATGATTACATCTGTGTTCCCATATCTCCCATTTTTGGTAGCAGCTCTGAGGATTTATTTAGCAAATATTTATTTTGTGCCTGCAAGGCACGAGTGACCACCCATGGTAAATGGTAACTGTAGAATCCTGACCATGGAGGCGTGGAAACATGAGGGAATCCAGGTGTAAAAAAGGTTTGGAATGGCCATCTCTCACCATTCTGGAAAGACATGCGTGCATGCACACACACACACACACACACACACACAAAAGCTGATTATTTAGCAAGGAAAAAATAGTAAAGCACAAAAGTAATGAAAAAGGAGGCAGATTTTTTTCTACTCTTTGTGGAATATTGTGAAATGATCTCAAAAGAAACCAAATTTTGACACTTTGATTCAATAAATAGATAGGAAAAAAAAGATATAATGTGGTCTCAGGGGGGTCACTCAAAGTCCATAGATAGTGCAGCACAATTTTGGGGAGCTTTATATGTTTACTGACTTAACTCAGTATCCAGGGCATAGAATTTTTTTCCTGGTGACATCAGTGTGATGGTGGAATTGAAATTTTCAAACCCACTCCTTCTGCTATGATTTGGGTCTTGAATTCCCCTCCAAGTCTCATGTGTTAAGGCCTTCTTCCCCAGGGTGGCACTGTAGGAAGGTGGTGAACCTTTAGGAGATTGGGCCTAGTGGAAGGTCCTTAGGTCATCGAGAGTGTGCCCCTGAGGGGGATTTGGGGATCCCAGCTCTTTTCTTTGTGTCTTTGCTCCCTGCTTCATGACATAAGTTGTTTAGCTCTACAATGCTTTCCTGGTATGATGTGCTAACTTACTAAAGGCCCAAAGCAGTGGAGTCAACTGACCATGGACTGGAACCTCCAAAACCGCAAGCCAAAATAAACCTTCTCTCTTTATAAGTTGATTATCTCAAAAATTTTGTTATAGTGACGGAATTATAACACTCCCCCCCGCCCACACACATACAGAGCAAGTTCAATAGCAACTATCCACAACCCAGAACGTCTTTTTGAAAGCTCCAGTACTTAGAAACAAATCTAAGACACCTACATGGTCCACAGAACTGAATGAAAACCAAGTTAGAGGAATAACAAGAATGATTTCACGTAACCCATGCCACGCCTCTTTATCTGCAAGTTGGCCCAGTGCCGTAAGAAGAGCATATCCTTAGCGCATAGTTTTAAAAAGTGAAAATGAGAACCAGTGGCAATCATGCAGTCTTGTACTATTCTAAGATGTTTCCCCAGAAGCCTATTCTTATCTTTTTTGTGTGTGTGTGGTACCGGGGATTGAACCCAGGGGCATTCTACCTCCGCGCTACACCCCTGGCCCTATTTTTTATACTTTATTTTGAAACAGGGTCTCACGAAGTTGCGGAGGGCCTCACTAAGTAGAGAGAGAGAGAGAGAGAGAGAGAGAGCTGAGGCTGGCCACGAACCCGGATCCTCCGGTCTCCGCCTCCCAAAGTACTGGAATTACAAGCATGTGCCACCATGCCCAGCCTTCTCATCTTATCTTATAGGAATGCTGAGGACAATATCAAGGTTAGATCACACAAGGCAAGGTAGAAAGAAAGCAGTGATCAGCATGCAGATCTTAGATCTTAGTGGTACTTCTGTATTCCTTCGAGCTGTGGCATCCAATCAGAGATATCGGCTAATTTCATAGCCCATCTGCAAAGTTAAACTGGTTGCCTTCACAAGCACAATGGGAAGTTCAGTGTAGCTTATGTTCATAGACAGCTAGTCTCCCTGCCCAGCCTCGGAGCCTAACCCAAAGACACTGCTAAGACACAAAGACACTCTCCTCCATGAGTGTCATGGGATCATAGTGGCTAAACCTGCCTGACCTGGTAAGTCAAGCAGCAACTCCACTCAGCCAAAAAGCCCACCAACAAAGCTGCCTATGCAGGGAGATTCCCACCTCCACCCATTTCAGAGAAGCATAGGGACTAGATCTGCTTGATCAAAGAGATCAAGTAGCTTCTCATCTCGGACAAGTCTGCCACCATAGTCTCACTTCAACAGGGAGACAATCATGCAATTTTAAGGAGCAAAGCCTCCCATCTCACCTGGGTCATCTGCCTTCTCTGTGATCATGAAAGAGTAGGATCCCCTTGGTAGTTCAAGCACATGTGGTGTAGACAGAAGATTATGTGGGGTGCACCCTCTATAGTTACTCCTACAATGTGAATGAAAGCCCCTATCTGGTGTCAGGGGTTTCCTTGGGTTCTATTGACATTGGCTCAGTTACTTGAAAGCAATTCTGCTACTGGTTGTTCCAACCATGATGACAATCATGGTCCCAATCATGGTTATCCTCTACTTAGACACTGGTGCAGTTCCAGTTGTTTCATGGGGAGAAGAAAGGGCCAGGGTCATATCTCCTGCTCTGTAGCACTCATCTGTAGTCCTGTCAGAATATATGACCTGATAGGTGTGGGAGCTACTGATGCTGAAGTCTCTCATAGGGGTAGTGTCCACAAGAATTGCATTATTTCTCTTTGCTGTTGCTATTCAGGTAAGTGTCCTGAAGCAGGACTTCCCTTGCCATGCCTACTTGAGGATAGGTCATCAGCTCAGGACTTGGTCCCTCTGTTCTTAAAGTTGCAATACTTGCCAAGGTTTTAGAGGAACTATGTCATGGCTGGAGCAACATGTAATTTTTCTGAGCTGAGCTGGGAGTGTAACTCAGCATCAAAGCACCCACCCAACTGGTTCAAAGTGCTAGGCTGAATTTCCATTATTTCAAAAAAAGAAGAAGGGGAAAATGGATAAAGAAGTAATGTAAAATAAAAATAAAGACAATAACAACAGCAACATCATCAAAATCTAAAAAGAAAAGGGAAAAATTAAAGAATAAAATAAAAATTTAAAGATAATAAAAACAAAATTGAAGAAAAAAGTACTAGGATAAAAGTTAAAAAGGGAGGAAGAAAAAAGATGAAAGGAAAGAAAAAGTAAATACAGACAAAGTAAATATTAGAAAGGTTAGAAATCAAGGACAAAAAGAGATATTAATAAAAAACTTCTCCATTGAGGTGCTTGAGTAGGCAGACAAGAGTGGAAGCCAGCAGCCTGTGCTGGTCAGAGCTTCTCTCCTCCATGTCTTCTTAGGCTCTGCACCCCTTGGACAGAGCAGAAGCTTTCTTCTTCCCATAGGCCTCAGAGAAAGTTCCAGCCATCAGTAAGGACATGGCCCAGGTCAGCCTCAGATGTGTATATAGTTATATAAGTATGACAAGGCAAAATGCAAGATGCATGCACACATCATGCTGGCATGGACATGGTCCATTTTTCTCAGAACCCTATGTAAGGGACAGATCTGTAGAATAAGGCTGTTGTTCTCTTCCTGGTAGTGATTCCACGTGCTTTCTTTGCTCCGTGGATCTCATTGCCAAAACCTCCCCTGCAACCAGAACTGGCCTCTGACACTTGGTATAGTCAGCAGGATAAGTGAGTACCCCCCAGTATCCTTCTGGAGCAGCAGCCCTGGGAGAAACAACCCAGGGTGGAGGAGATGTGACCCCCGGCCTTCCTGTGGTTTCCAGTCACAGCCTATCTGTGCCTACATAATGTCCGGAAGGCTTCAGAAGTGTTGGAGGTGCATGTTCCAGTGCACAGCACCAGCTCCACAGGCCAGGAGGAACGCAAAGTGTGGTGGGGCTCAAGCCAAAGTCCGAGGCAATGCAGCCCTGCCACCTGTGCTGGCAAAAACCCTTGCTGCATACCCCCTCCCACAGCCACCCCAAAAGGAGCTGGCACCCAGCTAACCCTCAGGTGTGCACCATTGGCCCAAAGCAATGGCGTCCTGTGGGTGGCGAGGCACACAGCACCACCCCAACTGTTGACCCAGTCACCACTGGCCCCACCACAGGCAATGCCAGCCAGTATGGAGTTCGGATCTCATCCCTACTACAGCAGCGGAGGCATGGACTCTGGGGGCACGAAGGCCGGCTTGTCTGGAGGGTACAACATGGCAGCCCCAGGCCAGCTTCTGGGAGGAAGTGACGCATCCAACCAGCTTCCCGTCCAGGATACCCAGCCCCACCTCTGTGCCTGGCAGTTTAAATGATTGCCACCCCTAGGAGAATTAAAAGAGACCTGGAGGCTGCGGGTGTGGACCTTGGGAAGATGCGGCTAAGGCTTGAGGCGAGACCCAAAGAAAGTACAGGTCAGCAGTAAATATATGACCCTGGTCATCCTGCACAGCCGCAAATGTGTATATAGTTATATAAGTATGATTAGGAAAACACAATACCCACGCACACGTCTCACTGGCATGGACCTGCGCCATTTTGCCCAGAACCCTATATAACAGGTCTATAAAACAAGGCTGTTGTCCTCCTCTTGATGGAGACTCTGCATGCTTTCTTATCTCTAAAAATCTCACCACCAAAACCTCCCCTGCAACCACAGCTGGCCTCTGACTCATCAGTGAAGTATGGCTGGAGTCAATTGGCAAACCTCTCAGCTGCATTGCATGCTGGAAGGAGCTAAGGCAGCAAGCAGAGCTCTCTAGAAACAAATTCTCTCCAGAGCTATTTGGGTTGCAAACTCCGAGAGCAAGGTAGAAGCAAATGATGTGACAGCATGTTAACGAGCTAGCAGAGAAGGCTCCACCAGGCTTCTCTCTGGAACTGTGCACTTGGAGGGCAGGGATAACACCAGCTCTGTGGCATGTTCCTATATACACTTAAGGATGGAGGGAGGCTAAGGAGTCTCAAAGATCTGTGCTGGGGCGGGGTGGGAGGATAGTGTCAGGTTCAATGCTATCTACCACCCAGGGTTCTGTTAGTCCCAGTCCTGGACCCTGTATGCTGTCACATATGATGTCCTAATTCCCAAAGCAGTAAGTTCAGACAATAGGACCCTTCTCAAGATGGCTCCCAGTTACTGTCCTATGAGACTATGTTGGGAAGTTTAGACTTCCCCAGAGCCAGTTGCTCATACAAATCCTAGGACTATTATTTGTTCAGCCTATATTTCTGCAGTGTGCAGAATCCTGTGCCAGTGGTACCCTCTGGGAATTTCCCTCTTCCCCCACCCCACGAAAGATTCCCCCTCCCTCTGAACACTTCTGTGTAATCAGTGCTGGGGCATTCTCTTCCACTCTCTGTTCCACTATCCAATGTCTGTCCACTATTGAATTCCAGAACTCTCTCGTGCTCAACAAGCAGCCACATTCCATCTATTTTATTTCTATCTCATGGACACACAGGTGAATGCTGGGTGCCTCTAATCTGCCATCTTGGGAAGCATGCTAACCTCACTTTTAATGAAAAGACATAAATAGACTGAAAAAGAAGGAATGGAAAAAAAGACATTCCACACAGATGAAAACCAAGAGAGAACAAGAGTGACTAGATCAGGTAGACTTTACATCTACAAAGGACAATATATAATGATTAAGCAGTGAATTCATCAATAGGATATGACAATTATAAATCGCCACTGCAGCCCTGTCTCATTAGAAATGAGTGACAGGGTCACAGCCTAGTAAAAGTATGAGCATCTGAGCCCAACAGCTCTTGCTTTGAATCCACATCTCTTCTGCTTCCAGAAGCCTGGAACAAGCTGCTTAGTTGCTTTGAGCTTCATATTCTTTCATCTGTAAAAGACAGATAGTATTGGTCCACTGAAAAGGGAGGCTGGTGAAATTGAATGCATTGAAGATCTAAAGTTCCTGTGCTAGTGACTGAGCCAGGCCGGCAGCTGACCATTCAAGTGATGATAACTGGTTGACCTTCAAGTTCAGGCTTTTGATCACCCTCAGGATCTTATTCCTTCATTTATTCCCCCTTTCTGACATTCTCTTAATCCCTGTTCCCTCATTATAAAAAAAAACATACAGACTCATTTTGGGTACAGAAATCTTTGATACATAAATACCATTCTAATTCCTTCTTCCTCTGGTGCATACTTGCTGGGTTTATTTTCTTATAACATTCATCCTGTAAGCCATGAAAATCTGATTTCTGCCTTCCACATACAGAAATTGCACTTTTAATGGTAACTAGTGACTTTATGAAATCACATCCAGAGACTTTTTTTCTACTTTCCTTTTTTACTTATCTTTTTTTTTACCAATTTAACTATTAGTCTTTTGAAATTCTCAATTCTGTAATACTTTTCTGCCCTGGTTTTTCTCCAAATCAATTTTCTTTGTGTTCTTGTGTGTCTCCTGCTCTATTGCTGGAAACATTTTCCAAGATTTTGTGCTGAGAATTTATACTCTTCTTTCTATAACTTTTCCTTGAAGGACTGGTCTCTAATAGTTATCAACTCTATATGGCTCATTCTCAATTCTATATGTAGCTCTTAGATTTCTCTCTAATGGTCGAGATGCTTCCTCCAACAGCTTAATGGATATTTTCTAAATATTTAATCATGGGCTTGACTCATCCCTCCACAACCTGTTCATTTATCTTTATAAGTGGAAGTAAGATTTTCCCACTTTCCCAAGGTGTCATGTTTAATTCTATGCCAAGATTATCTTCTCTGTAGACTAAAAAACTGAGACCCTTACAAATGGATGAGGGATGAGGAATGACACTGAGACTGTTGGGAAATTAGAAAAGAGCAATGGACAGCAAAGACCAACTCCTCATTCTTAAAATATTACTTTTATTGACCCTAAATAAAAGTACCTCCAGGTGCCTTCTCCCCTGCTCCAGCTATTAATAATTACACCAAATAAAACCACAGTGACGTTTTTCTATGACAGAAATAGAAACTATAGCTAAGTCTTCAGATTCCTAGTATAAAGCTTTTCATATTAGTTAATATAGCTAATTAGAAATTTCGATTTCAGTTAGTTATAATTTTTGTTTAAATTTTAAAAAGTCTATCAACTCAACCTTGAACCTATTTGACCTTCCATATTGGGCTTATAAACAATTGGCTGGAACAAGCAAAAGTCCTAAATATAGAAGCAGAGCGTGGAAAGGTAAACATTTTTTCATGCTAGTCAAAATAACTGAAAAGGGAAACAGACAAATCCACATTTGGAGCTAAAGATTTCAACACTACTTTCTGAGCAATGACTATCCGTGGGGAACACTTGAACACTGAACACTTGAACAGCCCTAAGAAACATCTAACTGCCATTGATTGAATGTTCCACTCAACAGTAAGAACACATATTTTTAAGTGCACATAGAACATTCACCCGGATAGACTATATTTTAAACCATAAAACAAACCTTGACAATTAAAACATACAAAGTATATTCTCTGACAATAACAAAATTAAAGCACAAATGAGTAACAGAAAGTTATAAATAAAATGCACAAATATTAGGAAATTAAGCAACCTACTCTTATATAATATAGGAGTCATAGAGGAAATTTAAAGAGAAATTTTTGAAGTGTTGAATTGAATTGAAAGCAAATATATTAACATTTATGAGAGAACACTAAAATGGTCCTTAGAGGGAAGTTTTGCACATTAAAATTGGATATTTGAAAATAATATTGGTTCAAAATCAGCAAATGTAACTTCTAACTCACGATCTAAAGAAAAGAGAAAATTAAGCCCAAACAAGCAGAAGGAAGGAAAAACAATTTACCAAAACATTTTCTTCCATAAAGTGCAGGCACCATTTTTAAACTGTCAACTAATCTTTGACAAAGACACCAAGGATATACAATGGAGAAAGGATCGTCTCTACAAGGAATGATATTGGAAAAACTGGATATCCACACATAAAGAAAATGAAATTTGATCCTTATCTTACACCATACATGAAAACTGCAAATGGATTAAAGACTTAAAATGTATGATCTAAAACTACAAAAAAAAACCCTATAAGAAAATGTAAGGAGAAAAGCTCCTTGATATTGGTATTCGCAATTATTTTTAGGGATAGGACACCAAAACCACAGACGGCAGAAGCAAAAGGAAACAAGTTAGACAACATCAAACTGAAAAGTTGACGCACAGCAAAGTGAACGACCAACAAAATGAAAAGGCAACCTGCAGAATTTGCATGCCCTAAATCTTCCCCATGATAGGATAATAACAATATATATTTATATATATTGAGTGGAACATTCAATCAATGGCAATTAGATCAGGCTGTTTCTTAGGGCTGTTCAAGTGTTCAGTGTTCAAGTGTTCCCCACGGATAGTCATTGTTCAGAAAGTAGTGTTGAAATCTTTAGCTACAAATGTGGATTTGTCTGCTTCCCTTTTCAGTTATTTTGACTAGCATGAAAAAATGTTTACCTTTCCATGCTCTGCTTCTATATTTAGGACTTTTGCTTGTTCCAGCCAACATTGTTTATAAGCCCAATATGGAAGGTCAAATAGGTTCAAGGTTAATATATATATATATATATATATATATATATATATATATATATGAACTCAAGAACAAAAACCAAATAACTCATTTAAAAATTGGCAAAGTTTCTGAATGGGCATTTTTTTTCCAAAGAAGACTTACAAATGGCCAGTGGGCACATAAAAGATGCTCAGCATCAAACATAATTAGGAAAATCCAAATAAACTACAAGGAGATATGACCTCTCACCTATTAGAATGACTATTGTCAAAAGTCAAAAGGTTCACTTCTTGGCCTTTTGGCTAAGATCAAGCATAGTATCAAAAGTGAAAAGATTACTAGTATTGGTGAAGATGTAGAGAATGGAACTGTTCCATTCAATGTTCTCCACAACTATAATCTAAAGACCTGACCACATAACTTAGAGGAAAGAAGATATATTTTCTTACATTTGGGGGGTCAGTCCATGTGAGGCTGTGTGGACCGTGGATCTCAGATGATGGTGGCGGGATGTGGAAAGAGGAAGAGCATATAGGGTGTGCTCCTCACATCATGGAGGCCGGAAGCAAGAGTGAGCAGGGGGAGGAGGAACCACATCTAATCTCCAAGGCCGCACCCCCAGGGATCTACCCCCTCCAGCCACACCCTGAAGGCCCAGGCCACACCTAGGATTATGATCCTCATGACTCAATTACATCAGCTCCAAACATTAATAAATGAGTTCTTGAGGGGACATTTTAATATCTAACTATAACAGGCACCCTTGTACACTGTTGGCGGTAATGTAAATCAGCATTGCCATTCTAGAAAACAGCATGGAGTCTCTTCAAAAAACTCAAGATAGAACTACCATATGATCTAGCAATTCAAATCCTGCTACATAGCTAAAGGAAAGAAAATCCTATCTCAAATAATATCTGTACACACATGGTCATTACAGCATTATTCACAGTAGCCTAGATATGAAAACAACATAAGAATCCTTGATGAATGAATATAAAGATAATTATATATGTACATATACATTATATATACACACATTATATACATATTAGATATACACACATCATATATATATATATATATATATATATATATATATATATCATATATATGTACACTCAATGAATCTTACTCAGCCTTAAAAATGAAAAATAACCTTCTAGGTTAACAGTGAAAAATGTCCATATGCAAAAACATGGATCAACCTGGAAGCCATTATGCTAAAAAAAAAGCTAGATATAGAAAATACTGCATGATCTCTTTTAGTATGTGGCATCTTAAAAAAAAGTCAGACTTGTAGTAAAAGAGTAGAATGGTGATTACCAGGCATTGGAATTGAGGGAAAAGGGGGAGATAGTGGTCAAATGGTGCAAACTTTCAGCTTTAAAATGAATAAACTTTGTACTCTGTAGACATGCATTGTTAACAATAACACATTGTTTACTTGAAATCTGCTAAGAGTGGATCTCAAGTTTCCTCACCACAACATAAAAGGCAGATAGGTGAGATGATAGATGTGTAAATTAGCCTGATTGTGATACATGTATACTAAACATCATGCTTTGCACCGCAAATATATACAATTTTTATTTATCAAGCTTACCTCAATAAAGCTGGAAAACAAATGAAAGGAGGGAAGGAAAGAAGGAAGGAAGAAAGACTGGCTATGAGTGAATCAGTTAAAACCGAGTGTTGTGCCCATGTATACATAAAGATTCATTACTTTTTTTGTTTTGTTTTGTTTTTTTGCGGTACAGGGGATTGAACGCAGGGGCGTTCTACCTCCGCACCACGCCCCCAGCCCTATTTTTTATTCTTTATTTTGAAACCAGGTCTCACGAAGTTGCAGAGGGCCTCGCTAAGGAGAGAGAGAGAGAGAGAGAGAGAGAGAGAGAGAGAGACAGGGAGAGAGAGAGCAAGAGAGCTGAGGCTGGCTGCAAACCCGGATCCTCTGGTCTCCGCCTCCCAAAGTACTGGGATTACAAGCGTGTGCCACCACGCCCGGCCCATAAAGATTCATTACTATCCCTTCTCTTTTGTAAATTTTTTGTAATCTTATATTAGGAGTGTTTTTGAAATTTTATCAAGAGCTGATCATTTTGATGTAAAGACTAATGGTGCAATTCTCTATATAATAATGACACAAAAAAGTTTGTTTTTTTTTTCTTTTAAAGCAGCTTTTTATAAAGCACTTTGTCTGGTGTACTACCAACTATCTAGAAAGATGTACATTTTTTTGGAGGAAGAATGCAGTAGATGTGTGGAGGAGACTTATAGTCTCCCATATACCCTTTCATTACATTTGAAAATTTTCCGGGCACACTTAATTTAAAAAAGAAAGTAGCATTTTTTTAAATTTTCATAATCTTGGCTCTATCCCCTAACTAGCAGTGTGGCATTAAGAAACTGTTTAACCTGTCTGTACCTCAGGCACCTCTTCTCTAAAATAGGACTAATAAAAGTTCCTTCTCCAAGAGCAATGCTGACTACTAAATGAGTTAACACGTGAGAAATCAATGTGTTTCCAACCACTCCTGGTTTTAAAGAAATCATGATGTTTCCAGACACTCCTGGTTTTAAGAAACAATCAAAGCTCATAATTTTACTTGTATTGTTAAAAATAAGGAAATGGTGTAATGCTTAAGAGATTTATAAATTTTACTGAGAAATCCATTATCCAGATAGAGTAATCTACTGAAGAATTAGTATGTTGCCAATTAGAAAACAATGTCTTGTGTAGTTGCATTGTTGTAGATGTGATAATTGAGTGGTTCTCAACTGGGGGCAATTCTGTCCCCCTGGGGACATTCGGCAGTGTCTGGAGACATCCTGGGGATCTAATGGGTAGAGGCCACAATTGCTGCTAAGTCCCCTGCAATGCACAAGCCAGCTCCCAACAACAAGGCATTCAATGGCTCCAAATGTCAATGGTGCCAAAGTTGAGAGATTGCTCTAGTCTGTGGCCAACACATGGTTCTGTTTCTTCCAGAGCCAGAAGAACAGTCTTGTTCAGGTCCTAAAGGGTAAATTTGAAAATAGCATTTTTCACCTTTAACACCTGTCATTATCAAAAGTCACTCCAATGTATCATTTTAAGACTAGGAATCTACCAAAATCCTTTCTTTACCTCTATATGATGGAGAAAATAGAAAGATAGATCCAGACATTTTTTATTTACAAAAAGACATGACCGTTCACAGATATTCTAAAATCATGCACATTAAGTGTTTCTATCTATGGTGACTAATTATCATAAAGGCCTATGGAGAATAAAGAGAAACAAGTCAACTATTGAAATCCAAGTGTCCCCATTGTATTATAGGTGAACTTCAAGGACATTTTTATGGCTATTAAATTCTGAATCGGATTTTTATTTTCAAATATTTCTCGGTGTCCAACTTTTCAAAACAAGGGTCCTCTCATGATCAGTTAGAATTTTAGCTTCCTTCACCCTTATCAATAGCTCTTCAATCCCTCCTGTAGAGGCAGAATACCCTTCATAGGCAACTACTAATTAAGAATGCCTGTAATAAAGAAGAACAAAATAACAGCATTTGCAAGAAAATGGAAAGATCTGGAGAGCATTATGTTAAGTGAGATTAGCCAATCACACAAAATGAAGGGTCATATGTTTTCATTAATATGCACAACTTAGGGAGTAGTGGGGACACAAAAGGGACTCCAATGACAATGGAGAACCCTCAGTGGTGCAAGGGAAGGGGTACAAGGGAAGGGGAAGGGTAAGAAAGTAGTGAATCCATGGAATTACTGTCATAAACAATGTGTATATATGA
>PVJS01014028.1:0-41067 GCA_004027185.1 Glis glis
GCCAGCCTCAGCTCTCTCGCTCTCTATCTCCCTGTCTCTCTCTCTCTCTCTCTCTCTCTCCTTAGTGAGGCCCTCTGCAACTTCATGAGACCCGGTTTCAAAATAAAGTATAAAAAATAGGGCCGGGGGTGTAGTGCGGAGGTAGAATGCCCCTGCGTTCAATCCCCGGAACCGCAAAAAATAAATAAATAAATAAATAAATAAATAAATAAATAAATTGGAAAGAAAAAGTAAATAGGCATCATACCTATATTATGCTATATTGTATTGAACATGCATATCAGCCACTGAGTAATGTATATGCATTAAATAAAATGCCTAGCATTTACTTATATATATTTACTTATATATTTACTTACGTGTTTGTGTCTGTCAATATTTAATTTTCATGCATTATATAAAATGCATAATATTTATGTATGCCCTTGTATCTATTTATCAATATTTAATTTTCCATCCATTATGTGAATTAATAAAGTAATTAAATCTATGAGGGGTTAAGAAAGTTGTCAACTGCTTACAAAGGTACTGGGTGGGCCTCAGCCAAATCCATCTGACTCCAGGGCCAACCTCTCTCTACTACTAAATATTGTTTAAACTATAACTAAAGAAATAAAGTGGATCAGGATTAACCCAAACACCACCAATAATTGTCCTAAAATGATACCAAGGATGAGGATGAGTAACAATAAACATTGAGTAGAGCTTTATTTCATTTTTTTAAGATATGAGATATTTCATCATTTGATTTTTATCATTTGAACATTATGGTATGCCTGTTATTTGTATCTTAAAATAAGTTTTAAAAAAGTGTAATTATCATCTTATATATTATTCCATAACTATTTTCACTCAATAATATATTTCTGATACTTGTTCATGATAATAGATACACCTCAATTTCATTTATTTTAACACTACTCAGTGATCCATCTGTATCATAATTTATAGATTATAGTCATACTTCCATTAATTGACATTGTTTTCTTCTTTCTATCTCATTTATATTTCCTTTTACAAATATATGACTACCTAGAATGTATATATTGGGTGTATACCTAGAAATGGAATTGTTGGGTTAGAAGTAGAAGTATCCTCAGTTTACTTCCCAGCACTTTTTTCTTCTAGTTGTATGAGTGACAGTATACTAGCTGCGGTAATAAACAACCTCAGAATGGCAGTGACTTAACCCATAACATCCTCGTCCTCCCCCTTTGCTAAGCATCTTTCGCTGCTTCCCGGTGCTCAGAGAAGATGGCTGCCATTCTGCTGCTATTTCAAGCAGCCAGCAGGGACAGAGTGGTGTTTGACACCTAAGGGAGTACAAGTTCCCAAGGGAGAGGAAGGACAGGCCATCCTACGCCAAGCATTTACTACTGATCTAAGTTGCTCGGGCTACAGAAGTGGGTTAGTGGTTCATAAGGAGCCATCATGGACCCCTTTTTATGCAGCACTGGGGAATGGGCAGCTTTTAGACCATGGCAGCTGCAGTCCCAAGGAAAATCACCCCTATGGGGGCAAAAGCAGAAATCCTCTCCATCCTCATCTCTTACTGAAAATGACCCAGCTGTCTCTCTTGTGGACTTTCCAGAGATACAAATATAGAAGTCCTTCTCTTAGAGGTTCTGCTTCTTGGTTATTACATAGTAAGTATTTTTCAGACTTTCTTGGGATCATGAATTGCCACAAAGATCACAGAGCTTCAGATTGCAAAAGGAGAGGGGAAAAATAAAGTTCAAGTGGAATAAGAGTAATACATCTGACCTAAAAACCTCTTTCCCAAGCCTAAGCAATTTTAGACAGATGGCCTTTCCAAGGTGATATATAACTTGAAAGGCTTTATCTTGGAATGGAGAAAAATAGGAAGTTGTTGACACGTGGCCTTTTCTAAGCCTGGTGGCCTATGTTCTAGTTTCAACAGGGGCATGTAACAATTATGGTACTTGTCATTTGCACTGCCAACCAGTCATGAACAGAAGCCTTCTTTTTCTGACTATATTTCAAAATCCAACTCTCCAGTTGAATTTTATACGTGTGTGTGTGTGTGTGTGTGTGTGTGTGTGTGTGTTTGAAAATAAATACAGTAATTTACAACCTCAGCGTCTAGACTCAGCTTAGCCATAGACCAGCTGTGTGACCTTAGGCAAGTTAATTTTTAGTTTCTCTCTCTCTGTAAAATGACAGTTTTGATTGTGTTATTTATAAAGCCCATCAGCTTAGACATGCTAGGATTACAGACGCTCATCAATACACAAAGCCAATAATAATCATCATCCTATCTAATGATGACAATGATCAGAACAATGGTAACACATGTTGTGTGCTCATTTCATGCCATGTAGTTTTAGTCTTTTTATACCCATTGTCTTACTGTTTTCTATCACCCACCATGCAAGGTAGGTGTGGTATCATCTTCTTTTCACACATCGGGAGACTGAGGCACAGGAGTCCATCATGGTGAAAGAGGACCTGAAGCCTGTGGCGAGGCAGCTGAGCCAACGGTCCTCACCTATCCACTGGATGGCATACCACCATTTATAAAGGATTTTTTTTAATATGTTTTTATTGGTGCATTGTAGTCTCACATCACAATGAGTATCAGTTTGGTGTTAATATACATGCACACAGCTCTTGGTATAAAGGATTTTTCAACATGCGCCTCACGCATATAAACCTGGCAACAACTCTCTGATATAGATATTAACCTCCTTTTTAAAACTGAGTAAAATGAAGCCTTTCATGGTTACACATTCCCAAGTGGACTTGAGGAAGTCAGGCTCAGAATCAGGTAGATCTGTCTTTCTGTCCATCTATCTGTTGGACAGTAGAGTAGGGCAACGAGAAACACTTGTGTGCAGCAGATAGCATGGAGAGTGGAAACTGCTCAGACTGCCCACATGGAAGAATTCCTGGGAATAAAATCCTAGGTCTGTGACTTTAAAAGTTGAATGCACATGGGCAAGTTGTTCTACCTCACTTTGATGAACAGACTCGGAAATGTACCCGTTGAGTAGCAATTCCCTTCTTCTCCTCAAATAATCTGACAATTTACCTCAATACAGCATTTTACTCTTGGTGATCATTAGTTACATGGATCCATTGATAATAAGTTTTCAAAGTTTCAGACCAACCAGGGTCTTCCTAGTTCATTTTCAAGTATTTTAGTTTATTATATCCAGCTCATTTTCATTTTTTAAAAACATGTTTTTAATTGGATGATTTATTTTTAATTTTTTTTTAATTAGACAGAGACAGAACAGGTCTCATACAAACTGTTTGCAATTGGTGTTGGTAGTTTTTTCTGTGTAAAAAAAAACTCCAAAATTTAATAACTTAGAAAAGTAACGTTTTGGGGATGTTTGTTTGTTTGCATATGGCTGTGTGGTTCGGCAACTTGAGTTGGTCTCAGCTCTGCTACACATAGTGTTTGTTGACTGCATTGGCAGTCCACAGGCAGCTGAAGACCTGTCTTAGATGTCTAACCAGCAGCCAGCTGTTGGCAGAGGTAGCCATCACAGCATTCCCCAGACTAGCAAACCAAGGAACCCACAAGGCACAGCGCTTTTCAAGTCTCTCCATATGTCATGTTTGACAGTGTACAACTGGCCATCGCAATACAAGACTTTTGCTTTGAATGAGAGACCTGATGAGAATATTTTGTGTTGCCCTTTCCCGGTTCAATAAGAAAAAAATCAGCAATTACTCAAGAATTTCTTTCACTCCATACAGCTATTTGAATACTTGTCCAAGAAATAATCCAAGTAAATGGACAAAGGTATAATCAGAAGAAATTAGAAAGGAAAGGAAACTAAGAGATGTCCTCAAATCTCTCACCCAATGCAAAAGTCATAATGACAAATCCCTCATAGATGATCAAGTGAAGGTCTGAATACCTACAAATGAGGTCATTCAGTATCTCGTTAGAAGGCCCCAGTTTATTCATTCATTAACCATCTATCAACCAACATTTATTGAGCACCTGCTGTACATTAAGACTCTCCTAAGCATTATAGGTAGACAAAGTGCTACCATCATAAATTTTCAGTCTATGTGAGACAGATAATAAGCAAGGATGTCAATAAATATATAATAAAAGCAAAGAAAAATAAAGAATTGTAAGAGAATGTTATGGTTTGGATATAAAATGTCACCCGAAAAAGCTTATATATTGGCAATGCAAAAATGTCCAGAAGTGAAATAATTGGATCAAGGCTCTAATCTCACCACTAGATCAATCTATTGATGGATTAATAATTTGAATGAATTAACTGGGTGATAACTAGGTAGGTGGGCCATGGCTAGAGTGGGTAGGTCACTGGGGGTGTAGTCTTGGAGACTATAACTCTCTTCTTCTCCTCCTCCTCCTCCTCCTCCTCCTCTTCCTTCCTTCCTTCCTTCCTTCCTTCCTTCCTTCCTTCCTTCCTTCCCTTCTTCTTCTTCTTCTTCTTCTTCTTCTTCTTCTTCTTCTTCTTCTCCTCCTCCTCCTCCTCCTCCTCCTCCTCCTCCTCCTCCTCCTTCTTCTTTCTCACTTGCTTGCTTGCTTGCTTGCTTGATAGCTACCAGGCAGCTCTCCTGTGCCACATTCTGCTGCTATGTTTCTGCCTTGGAGCCAACCAACCAACCATGGACTGAACCTATGAAACCAGGGTCCTAAATAAACCTTTCCTCCTCTAAATTGTTCTTGTCAAGTATTTTGGTCACAGTAATGAAAAAGGTAACCAGAACAGAGTATAGTAAGAGGGTCAAATAGGCTGGTTAAGGAAAGTCTCCTTATAGAGATTGACATTTTAGCAAAAATTTCACTTTCAGTAAAGGAATGGGTCAGGCACAGATTTGGAGAGAAGATCATTCCAAACAGAGGAAATGGCAAATACGAAAACATAAAAAGAGAACAACTTTGGATTATTCTAGTGATAGAAGTAAACCAGTGATGAGTTGGCTGGAGTAAGGTGGGAGTAATATATTAGATCATTTGTTTAGTGGAACCAAAAGCAAACTTCTGTGACTTCTACCTAATGACTACAGTACCTGTTGATGCTTGCTTAATACACTCTGCAAATAAATAACCTAACAAATGAACTGAAGCACGAGGGTCTTATCCCAAGGCAGATTAGACAAGAGGATTTTGATTCCTAGAGGTGAAGCACCACAGACTGGAAGAAGGATGTTATGACCCCCATATTCCTTTAAGCCCTAGATATTGAGACTGAGGAGAGATTCTCAAACCAAGCAAGCCAGGCCCTCCCTCCACCATGCCTAACACCCACCCTCCACAAATAACCCCCACAAATAATCCCATCTTGTCTCAGATCCCTTCTTTATGTAAAGGGTCCAAGCTGAAGGGACACCTTCAGATTCCAGTCCTGCCACTGTCCCACAGCCCAGCTCTCTCCATTTCTTATTCTCTTCACATCTTTCTGCTCTGCCCTCTGGACATACACCTCCACAATCAGAAAAATCCTCTATGACCTTCTTGCATTCTCAGAAACCTGCCTCTCCTTGGAGGATATCACTTCTACAGTTCTTTCAACAGCCATTTTTTTTCACAGTTGTGAAGCAGGTAAATACATCTTCTCTATCCCCTTTGGTGTTTTCTGTTGCTTTTCAAGAATTTCTGATTTTCTTAAGGCTTAGGATATTTGTTTTGATGACTCTTATCTACTACTTTCTGACCTCTGTTGAGCTCCTAGTTACACTGTCTCATTCCTCAAAGAATTTGACAAATAACAGTCTCTTCCTTCAAATGCCAATTCCTACCTTCATCATTGATGCCTTCAGCGACAACACAGATGAGCTCTCTATCCAGTAACTTGGCTTCTCGACTCCTTGAACTTCCATCTCAAGCTACCTTGTGCTCTGCCCACCACTGTTACTAAGGGCAGGGTCATTGCCCGACACCCTGTACTTATGAAGTCACTCACTCACCACTCCACTCTCTGGTTACCACGTCCTCTCCATCTTGCTAGTCACTCTTCATATGACTTATTTTTCAGTATTGAACCCTGTTATAAATTGACCCCATCATCTGAAACCACAAGCCATTTTCTTCACTCTTTCCCCACCCTAGGCAATTTATATGACTCATCATATCAATAACTTTTGGACAGAAATACATTCCCAAATGCTTCTCTCTCTCCCTTTTCATCTGCCCTTTTTTCATATTTTACTTTTAAAACCTTATCTCTGAACTTGTCTCCCTGTCTGTATATGAGCAGTTGAGCATTGCTGGAGAGAAAGACATAACAGGGTGTATTAATCTAGATCCCAGCGAGAAACATCTAGAAAACTCAAAATTGGGTAATTTTGGAAAACTTCAATAAGATTACTATTTACAAAGCTGTGAGCAGTACTTGAGGAAACCCACAAAGGTACCAGGAAATATAAGGTCTAGCAACAGTGGAGCTGAGTTTATCATGCTAAGGCTGAAGAGGAGATACAGGAGGAACCATTACCCAAACCTGAGGTCACAATAGCCTCAGAGGATCTATGATGGCTACATGCTGGCAGCCCCTAGGTAGACACACCCAATGAAAGAGTCAATGGAATAGACACTGCGATGACTTGCATCTCCTTTACTCTGATCACTCTCTGATCCTTCCCTCTGACAAAACTTCCCAAAGAACAAAAGAGATGGTTGACATAGTTCTGCAGTCAGCCTCTGGAGGGTCAGGGATGGGTTTCAAGGGGCAAATTATCAAGCCCAGTGAGCATATTAGAACAATCTACAACTCTAAACTAATGATCACCAACCACAACTGGCCCTTGGAAATATGTATATGCATCTCTGGCTAACACTTTCTCTAACTTTTCACAATTATTTCAAAACTCTCCTATTCTCTTTAGAACCCTGCTCCCCACCTCTTTTTCCCATTTCACTATTAGCAGGTGGTCCAGCAGTGGGTTTCTCAGAGAAAACAAAAGCCATGAGAACACACCCAACCTCCCTGCTGTGCATCTACAGACACTACGTAAGCCATCATCTCCAATACTTCCCCTGGGATGACAGACAAGCCGTTTCTCTCTTCCAAGACCACTCCCTCTCTGGACATACCAGATCTCATCCCCTCCCTTCTTCTCAGATGGTCTTACACTATCAAACATCTGTTTTCTCCCTACATAGAATCTCATTCTGTCAGATCCTTTTCTATTTGAATATGCTATGATATATCCCATATTTTTAAAAAATGTCGGCTGGGTGAGGTGGCGCATGTCGGTAATCCCAGTACTTGGGAGGCTGAGACAGGAGGATCTCAGGATCACAGCCAGCTTCAGAGTGTAACTCAAAGATAGAGCACCCCTGGGTTCAATCCCCGGTACCACAAAAACAAAACAAAAAATTAAAATTAAAATTAAAAAATTTTGCCTGTACAAACATGTCACAATAAAACCCATTATTCTGTATAACTTTAATGCACTAATAAAATATGTACCCCAACCCCACACATTCTCCAAGTAAGGATGCATTATCACTCCTCCCTTATATAGCTGAGCTTTTCAAAACAATTGTGTAGACTTTATATGTGAAACAGATTATGGGCATTAAGTCATGTTCCTGAGATGGACAGGTCTGGGCAGGAGCAAAGGATAAGATGGAAAGATCAACTCCATCAACTGCTCCAGGCTCTAACATCTCAGAAGGGAAAGGGTGGATTTTGTGATTTGATGAAGACGTGACAACCCCTTTTCCCTTACACTTCTTGCAATAATAAGAAGAAATGAGGTTTCCAGTTCTTTCCATCACAACCATTAACTTTGAAAGTCACTCAATAACTCACACATTCATTCATCTAATCCAACTGACTCCTATCCTCCCACCAGGACTGCTACAGAATTTCTGCATTGGAGAGGTAGCAATTTGGTCATAGCCCAGGGTATAAATTCCATTTCCCTATCACCCCATGTTTCATGAAGACAAAAACAGTAGTCCATTTCCAGAAGTGCACTTCCACCACACCTAAAGAGTGTTGACGGGAAGGGGAGCTTTAGCTACCAGTTTGAGTCTCTATTTCCTTCTTGTCATGCTCCACTCCTTCCCCTTTGCCACAGCCCAAGTTCATGAATTCTTGCTCATCTTTCAAGAACCAGTTTAATTCTCACCTAACCTTGAAGCATTTCCAGGTTCCTCTAGGATTAGCTCATAGATCCCAAAAGCTCCTCGTAAAGTTGATTCTACTATGCCAATCATCATATACTGGTGATAATACTAGCATATATCATGAGTCTTGGCAATCTTCCCTTAGATTGCATACATACAAATCACTGCCTTATTCATCCAGCACCCTGCACACACATAGCAAGCTGGTATAGAGAGGTGCACATTGAATAGTGAGCCATTCGATGAATTCACTAAGACAGTACTTATCCCATATTTTCCCCCTACAATCCTAAGCAACATATTCTGTGTCCTTTATGAACTTCATGAGCACCATCCAACAATGCCTTTCAATGTGTATTCCCCTTCTGTTTACAATGTGTTAGAGCAAAATAACTCAGCTTAAAAGCCAGTTATCTTATTGATATAAAATTGTAATGGGGGTCTAATAGATAATATATACTTGTAGTACCTAATCTCTTCATTTTAAGGATGAAGACTAGAGATGCACAGGGACTTGCTCAAGGTCACACAGCAAGTTTTAGGATTGAAATTAGATCGGATGCCTGTAGACTCACTGGCCAGGTTCCTCCTCTGCATCAGGAGGAACCTGCATTTGACCCACCCCAATAGTTGTAAATTTTTCACATTTAGAATGTATTCCTTACTCTCATAAATTACACTTAATATCTTGTATAAAATTTAAAAATCAGCCAAGAAAATGACCCAGTACCATAAATCTGGCCACATCACATGTGCCAGGGGCAGAGAAGGCAGGTTGAAAGAGAGCAGGGGCATCATTAAAGTTCAATTTTTAAAGGGCATTGTTTGACTTCAAAAATCTTTAGGTTCTTCCCTTAGTTTCTTAAGATCTGCCATCGTTTAAAATATGTGTGTCTAAGAATCTTCAATCTTATTAAAATATTTGGCTATATTCAAGTCACATGACATTAGCCCATGATAAATACTTCTATTCCCCAGTCCTGAATTATGAGAACCAGCTAGTAAATAGTCTCTGATTCAGTGATTAACCATTATTCATGAAGCAAAACGAGCCTGCCCTGTCATGTCATAAATTTCATGTAATCATATCTCGCTCCACTTTTTTTTTGCCACAGAGTTCTTCAGATTCCCATCTTCTCCCATCTCACCATAGACTCCAGGAGTGGTACTCAAAGGAACTTAAGAGGAGACATTTCTGCCAAACTATTTCTTTGAGAAACAGTGAGAATGACTCAGGGAAATGCAGTAACTGACGTTAATATTGGAACACCACGGGAAGTGGTCTTCAGGGGAAGGCTTGAGACTGGCCATCGATCCCCGGTCTCGAATCAATTCAAAGCAAGACATTAAAAGGCCAACCCCAGCAATCTTGGAAAAGGAGGAATTTGACTGTAATCTGGTCGGTATGTGCACGGGAGATCAATGGTAATTTGTAAGGCTTTCTAACTACGGTGGTGGTAAATCCAGGAAGTGAATCATGCCTCAGGGTGATGGCTGCTAAGAGTCATATAGTAAATTCCTCTCTCCAGCATGGATTTCCAGTCACTGAGGTCATCGTGTTGGCCTGAAGACCCCCCCAAAAAATATGCTGCTATTGTAAAGTGCCTCCTGTGACCCACCACAAAGCCACATCTCCTCTGTTTACTCAGCCCCCTTGCCACCATCCCCTGCTCACCTTGAGCTCTTGTTGCCACCACTCCGTTCTCTCTTACCACGGCCTTATCTGCCAGGAAACTCGTGTCCCCTCCTCCCATTCCCCAAAATTCTTCCTGTAGAGGGGCTTGATCATCTTTCCAAATTCAACTTGGTGCCACCCTTTATGGAAACATGTCCCTCCCTAATTATATCCTTCTCCATGTCCTTGTCAGTAGCTCTTCTCAAACTGTAGTGTCATATATAATCACCTGGGGACCTTGTTAATATGCAGATTCCTATTCAATATTACGAGGTGGGGACTGCATTTCCAGAAAAATCTCAGGTGCCATTGATGTGCTGATCTATGGACCATGCTGTGGGTGCTAACACCCTATGGGTAAGGAGCACCTCTGCTGAGCTCTTCAAGTAGCTGCCACATTGAACTCTCCCCTGGAATTCTTTGGCAGTGGTTCAATTACATGTCTGACTCTGCCACTAGACAGGGCCCCTTGAGATCAGAAACTATGAGTCTTTCTGTTGCAACTGACAAGACTCCAATTTAATCTAGATTGAGGGAAAGGGTGAGGGATGTTTAGGCTCAATTAACCAAACAAAAAGTCTAGATATGTCTAGTTTCAGACACAGCTGGATACAAATACTCAAATAATGCTATTAGTAGAGACTTCCTTTCCTCTCTTTCTTCTGACATTATACAGTATGGGCTTTGCTATTAGGAAGCAAAAGTAGTGAGTTTAGAAACCTTAAGAGGAGCCAGGTGCAGTGGTGCATGCCTGTCATCCCAGTGTTTGGAGGCTGAGACAGGAGGATGGCAGGTTTGCAGCCAGCCTTAGCAACTTACAGAGGCCCTCTGCAACTTAGTGAGAACCTGTTTCAAAATAAAATAGGGCTGGGGGTATAGCTCAGAGGTAGAATGCCTCTGGGTTCAATCCCCAGTATCACGAAATAAAAGAAAGAAAGAAAGGAAGGAAGGAAGGAAGGAAGGAAGGAAGGAAGGAAGGAAGGAAGGAAGGAAAAGAAGGAAAGAAAGAAAGAGAGAGAGAGAAGAAAGAAAGAGAGAGAGAGAGAGAGAGAGAGAGAGAGAAAGAAAGAAAGAGAAAGAAAGAAACAAAGAAAGAAAGAAAGAAAGAAAAAAAGAAAGAAAGGGAAAGAGAAGGAAAGGGAGAGAGAAATGTCAAGAGGAAAAAATATTCTCTTTTCCAGGTGATCACAGACGAATGGGTATAAATCCAATAACACAGATATGTTCGGGGGCAATGGTCACCTGAGATGATAAGAAACCTACTCAACCTGGAGAATTCAGGGCTGGATATGTAGGGTTGAGGGAAGAGGACTGGGAGAAGCCTTCCAGAAAAGGTGGCATCAGACCTGGATCTTGAAGAATGACTGTTAGTTTGCTGAGAAGAGTGTCCAGCCAGAAGTCACCTTGCATGACCCCTTCAACAGCAACTTCATTAATAATGCATATAAAAATTTGGAAAGTCAATTTGATATCCAGATAGCTGAGCTTTGTCATACCAAAGATCAGGGCGTTTGTAGATATCTAAATGATCTGAGATCATAAAATCTTAATGCCAGTAAATTAGGTGTCATCTAATCTAAATTTCTTATTTTGCAGATGAGAAAAATAAATTGAGAGCCAGAAATTTTAAATGATCACTAATCAAGCTTTCTACAAGCAAAGAAGGCTTTTAAGAAATATATCTGTGCATTTTTTTCAAAAGACTGCAAAAATGATCATAGAAAATGGGTCCAAAATTCATTCCACAAATATCTCACACACCTGTGCTATGGAGAAGGCCGAGTGTGAGAGGAGCTCACAGGGTGACAGAGATAAAGAAGGGGTCACCTCTGCCCTGCAGCATGAACTATTATTAAGAAATTACCTTCCTAGAGATTAAACTCCTAAATATAGGGCTTTCAAATGGAAAATAATAGGATCGAGAATAAAGCTACATTATAAGAACACCAATTTAATTCAAACATACTGGGAACAATTCAAACACACGTGTATACATGTTTATATACATATGAGATAGCCAAGCTCAGTGCCTATGTTTATTGACCCTGAATCCTGACTTTTGGATTCAAGTCCCAGCCCCATGGAGTGCAAATTGTATGACATGTGACAAACTCTGTGTACATGTGTGTGTGTGTGTGTGTGTGTGTTACTGGGAATTGAAACCAGGGGAGTTCTACCTCTGCCCTAGCTCTTTTTGAACCCCCATCCTCCTCCCCCTTTTTTTGAAACAGGGCCTTGCTAAGTTGCTGAGGCTGGCTTCAAACCTATGATCCTCCTGTCTTAGCCTCCCTAGTACTGGGATCACAGGCATGCACCACTATGCCCCACATGATAAACATTTGACTTCTTCTACCTTAATCCCTACATGTAAAAAATGGGGAAAATTAAGTACATATATTTTACGATTACTGTGAAGATTAAATGAGATCATGCGCGCAAACTGTTTGGAGCAGGTCCTAGAACATACCGCTAAGCGTTTGCTCTGATAACGGTAAATAGTTCTGCCCTTTGTTCTACTCCAGAACATATTTCCTTGAGTGAGGATGAGGTGGGTTGTGGGGATCTAAGTCTTTCTAAGATCCATCTTGTCTCCTGGTGCAAGGATGTGAAACCCCTAGGAGGACAATCTTGTGGTCCAAAGACATATTATGCCTTGATTCAGAGGGATCAAGGTCATTTTGAGTACCCATGCTTTCCCCAATGGGGGCTCATTCTAAATCTATATTGTCCATAATCTGTGGCTCCACTGTCTAAAAAATAGCATGATTTCAGAGAAGGACCCTGGACCAGGAGTCAGAGATTTATGTACTTGTTTCAGCCGGACTGTGGCCACTTCCATGAACCAAGGCAAATCACTTAACTCTGTCTTTTTCTTCTCTTATAAAAATGAGGATAATATCACCTACAGTTTCTCTCTCGAGGGTTGTCAGTAGGATCAAATTAATGTGAATGTGCTTTGAAAATAAAGAAATTAGGGACAAGAGAAGAAAGGAAGGAGAGAAGAAGGGAGGGGGAAGGGAGGGCAAAATGTTGTCCACGGCAGGGTCACAGAAGTTGATGGTGCAGTGAGTTCTAATTGCCCATGAAATAAATTCCAAACATGGTAATTGTGATGTAAAGAGAGGAGCGAAGATGCTGAAATAACACTATTAGGGGAAATTGCGAGTCTTCATTTCTCCTGTCTCCTTCAATTAGAAGGGGCATCCATGTAACAGGCCTGGCCTTTCTCTACTTTTCATTCTCTCTCTTATCTTCCCATTACCCCTACCCACCCACCCAAGGAGAGTTGGAAGTTCAGTTTAGAAAGAGAAACAGGCTCACATGACCCAGCCTGTTGCACTTTTCTCTGCATGGAAGCATTGTTTTTCTTTCTTTTTTTTTTTTGTGGTACTGGGGATGGAACCCAGAGGTATTCTGCCTCCAAGCTATACCCCCAACCCTATTTTATTCTTTATTTTGAAACATGGTCTCACTAAGTTGCAGAAGGCCTCACAAGTTGCTGAGGCTGGCCGTGAACCTGCAATCCTCCTGTCTCAGCCTCCCAAGTACTGGGATTACAAGGGTGTGCCACCACACCCAGTTTTTCCTAGCCCTGGCCTGGTCAGGGACTGGGTGAGGAAGCCCACTGGGCCCTCCCAGGCAGGCCACATTCTCCAGCCCTCTCACCTTTCTCTTTTGGGGTAAATTGTCTACAGCTACCATGCTTTCTGCTGTGCTCCACCTGGGACCAGGGACACCCATCAGCAGAGACTGCTTAGGAAGAGTGAATGGTGAGCCTCTGCTTTCTCTATCTCTATTGTATAAGAATTAATGATTAAGCCAGATGTGGTCTTCCAGGGCTATCATCCCAGTACTTAGGAGGCTGAAACGGGAGGATTACAGGTTTGAGGCCAGTCTCTGCAACTTAGAGAGGACCTCAGTAACTTAGTGAGACCCTGTTTCAAAATAAAAAATAAATAAAATAGGGCTGGGGGTACAGCTCAGAGGAAGAACACCCCTGAATTCAATCCCCAGAGTCACAAAAAATAATACTTATTAACACACCTGATTATATTATTATTATTCCTGGTCATTGTTATTAATTAACTATTAATGAAAATTGCCATTATATTATATATCCTCTATAATTTTAATAATACTACTTTAGGATAATGCTTTACTGGTATAAAATTATTCCCATTCATTAACTCATTCACATCTCAAAATAGCTTTATTTGGTGTTCAAGGAAGTTAAGATCCTCAGTGTCAAGGTGGAAATTGAGGTTCTGAGAGGAGAAACCATCTTTGAGAGCTGCTCAGCTTTAAATAAGAAATTAAAGCAGGACTGGAAGCCAGACCTTCAGCCTCCTTTTTAAATGTTCTTTCTCAAGTGGCAAATTTATTCCACTATCTTTTCCTGGATTGCACAGGCCCCGCCCCACCATAAGTAATACAGTAATGCCCAGTAAGCACCCTTAGACTACATGGACCTAATTCACTGGATTTTTTGAAGGATTGAGGTTATTTATAACTTTAAAAATGCTGACCACATGTGAGACAATATCACCCTATTGTTCTTCATTCAGATGTCTCATGTTCCCAAGACATGTCACAAGTCTTTACAGTACTGGTGGAGCTTGGGTTAACTGATCCATTGTTTGTCCGTGGATTTCACATTTGTCAAGTATGAGAAAAGCCAGGCTTCGTGGAACAATTAAGCAATTGCAAGCCAGGTCAGAGAAGATGTTTTGCTAGAAGCGATGGGAGCCAGACACATCCAGCTCTGTGTAAATGATCCATGTGTCTGCTTCAGAGATTGTATCACCACTTTTTGTCTGTTCAACTTGACCCTCACCCTTTGGATTCAACTTCTCCTTGAGCCAATAGACCTCACTTCTGTCTTCTACAGCTTTGGATAACATTGCAATTCCTTGTCCCTGTTAGGGAGCCTGGTCATCTTGACCTGGGCCAAGCAATTTACTGCAATTTATTTAAAGGTAGATCATTTGTTTTCCTCAATAAAAAAGTCTAATTCATGGAAAACCTTCAACAATAAGAGGATTATACTCTACTAAGTTTGGAAAACTTAAACAACAAAACTCAACCTTTAAGTCAGAACTGCAAATAAGGTGGTATGGTAGAAAGTGCATGGGTTTCTGAACCAGGAAGACCAGGTTCCCAATTTTGGTTCTGTCCTTACAAATTTTGAGATCAAAGTATGCTGGGTATGCTGGGTATGAGCTAATTTTTATTGAATGCAGACTCTGTTCTAAGATCTATACTACTATTTACCTGACTCATTTTACAAAGCCCCCCTTTTTTGCGGTACTAGGGATTGAACCCAGGGGCATTCTACCTCCGAGCTACACCCCCAAACCTATTTTTTATTCTTTATTTTGAAACAGGGTCTCACTAAGTTGCAGAGGTCCTCATTAAGTAGCTGAAGCTGGCCACGAACCCGGATCCTCCAGTCTCAGCCTCCCAAGTACTAGGATTACAAGGGTGCGCCACCACACCCAGCACAAGGCCCCCATTTAAGTACGCATTCCTTCAGTAAGTATTTAAGGAGCAACTATCACATGGCAAGCACTAGAGCTTTGGCACTGAGCCTGGAATTTACAATTCATTTAGAAGAACCAGAAACTGCAGGTGCAAAGAATACTGGGAGGGAGAAGTTCAGAGTTCTGTGGGACCATATAACAGGGGTGTCTGAGCCAGTTCAAAGTCAGGATGTCTTTCCTGATGACTGGACTTTAAGATAAGACCCAAAGGATGAGTAGAAGTTGGCCAGTCAAAGAAAAAAAAAAAGGGCTGGAGAAGGAGCAGGGCATTCCATGTGGATGCTATGTTAGTCAGCTTTTTGTCACTCACTGTGATCAAAATGCCTGATGAGAACAATCTAGAGGAGGAAAGATTTATTTGGGCTCCTGGTTTCAGAGGATTCAGTCCATGGTCACCTGGTTCCTTTGCTCTGGGTCTGAGGTAAGGCAGGACATTATGGAAGAAGGGCATGACAGAGGAAAGCTACCCTGTTTATGGCAGCCAGGAAGCAGAGAGGGAGAGAGGAAGGAATGAGAGAGAAGATAAATCCTTCCAAGGCATACCCCCCATGACCTACTTCCTCCATCTAGGTCTTACCTCCCATAGTCCATCCAGCTATTAATCCATTTGATGGATGAATTCAACGATGAGGTCAGAGCCCTCATGATCCATCATCTCCTGAAATCTCCACCTCTGAACACTGCTGCATTGGGAACCATGCTTTCAGTGCGTCTGATTTTCGAGGGACATTCCAAATCCAAACCATAACAGAGGGCAAAGAACATGTAAGGTTTATGATAGGGAAAGAATAAATAGCCCATTTGAAACACTGAAAAAGACCAGAATTGCTAAAACATGGAAACAAGGGAACATGGCAGAATACCAGGCTAGAGATATAGGTACCAGGCATGTTATTAACTTTATGAGAAATTTTCTATTTTTTCCTCAAAGCTCTCGGAAACCATGAAAAGAGTTTAAATGATGGAGTTATAGAATTAAATTTGAAGTTTAAAAGAATGAACATTAAAGCAATACATTGGTTGCATTTTCTCCCCCAAAGTCTTCAAATGATGACAGCTGTCATTTCCAAGATCCAAAGTAACCTCTTCTAAGGGTCGTCCCTGATCCCTCAGGTCCCACCAGCCTCCTGAATATGCCCAGGAGCTACAGGTCTATGGGCTAGAAATGTACACTTTATAAGTCTGTCATCCCTACCAGCCATTGTAGTCTACTGCTGCTTGAGAGTAGAGAATAGTCTTATTCCCCTCCATATTCCCCAGGCCTACCACAGGAGCTGGAAAATAGAGACGACCAACATGATTTTGTTGTCTACACTCCTCTTCTACAGGCCCCTAGAATCTTTTCAAACATCAAAGCCCACACTGTATCATACTGTATTATTGTATTATATTATGTTATCATATCAATTTTATTGTATTTTGTAGAGGCAAAGATGAGAGGATATGCCAATTAACACTATAATTAGTTGTATTATTCAGATTTTTTGGACAGCCATCTATTCATTCGGTCCTAAAGGAGCCACTAAAAATCTGCTAGAGGAACCATGAACTCTAAAAGAATAGATGGTTTTCAGAACACAATTCAATTCCTTTTCCTTCACTTTCTTCCAAGGACAATCATTTCCATGACTAGAGTCAACAGAACAAGGAATTGGTTTATATATTCAAATAAATAAGTCACTCTTCAACATCCCAAGTCCTAGGACCATGGCTACCAGCTTTCACTTCATGGTGGGAAAGGGAGGATCCAAGACATAGGAAGAGCCTCTGACCACTTGGAACATGGTAGGTTCTTGGTAATTGAATAATCAGATCATCATAATGTGATTGTGATTGGGAAATCCCTTCGGACCCCTGGACTCACTGCTGCCCACTTTGGTGAGGAGGCTCTGGGTTGGTGTCTGGGTGTGCCATGCCCACACTTTTCTTCGAAGGCTGAGAACATCCAAGACCTGACTCTCCAGCTTACTTCTGATTCCTGACCATCTCTTTCTGCATTTCTACTTCTCTAATTTCCTTAATCACGAGCCTATGAGAAGCATTGGCTTTTTTCCTTCTCATTCTAGATTCCGGATTGGTTTAAATCCTCTTTTCTCACCTAGTGTTGAAGAAGGTTACATAGCATAAAGAGGGCTGCATTCAGCTAGGGGACAAAGATTATTTTTCCATCGTGGGTGATCTAGGAAAGGTTTGCTAATTCCTTGTGACCTCAGTTTCTTCAAGGACAATAGAGTATCATGATGATTTCCCTGTATGCCTCATGGTTATGATGAAAGTCATATGAGACCCCATTCAGCTTCACAAATATTATTACTACATATTCAAACACTCTGAGGTGCTATGATGTTAATGTGTTAGAAATATTTATCTATTGGGAGGAATAATGGTATAGACTAAAAGTCAAAAACTGGTGACTCGTGGCAACCACCCAGCCAGTAGATGTATTTTATTTGGCCTGCATGGTGTTTTTATGTACTGGGGCCAGCACTTAAAAATAAAGAGCTTTTATATTTTAAAAGAAAGAAAGTAAAAACAAAAACAGAATTCCAGTTTCTCTTGAAAACTAGAGATCTGGCAACAGGAGGTTTGTTCTCCCAGGCAGCAACCACTTGGCTAGACCCAAGTAGCACCTGCCTTTTGGCTAAGTCATAAGCTGAACAGTTTGCTGAAGTCCTCACCTCTCATACAGGTAAATGTGCATTTACACACATCTGTTTCACTTATTTCAATTACTTGGTCTGGATCCAGTAACCAATTTTCTTATGACCCTCCTAGTGTAGCTGAAGTACTTGGAGGGAGAAAAATCCTGGCTTTTCCATTTAATGCCTATGCAACCGTGGACAAGAAATTAACCTAAGATTCTCAGCTTCTCACTTTTTTGATATGGGCATAAAATTATCTTACAGGTAGATTTTTGTGAGAGTTATAGTGTTTATATAACTTCTGACAGATATATGTGATCATTAAAAGATGCCATATCATTTGAATTTGAATCCATCCTGAAAGAAAATTGTGGCAAAAATAAAGTATATCTAATGGTAGAAATTTAGGCGGTGGGGCAAAGACGCTGTCAAATAGAATAATTTCAACATATACAACATGAGCTGTATGGTAGACCATTTACTTGCTATCAGAACTTCAATGATCAATACAAATAAATAATAGTCTATTACAATAATCAGGCTTTCTTTGTCAACACTTTCAATCTGTGAGTACAGTTGTGTGTGTGTGTGTGTGTGTGTGTGTGTGTGTGTGTCTTTATTTCTTCATCCTAGCTCCTTGTGTTTTCTCAATATGTTGTGTTCTAGATCAGAAAGATTTAACACCTCAACCAACCTTCAAGATCCATATGGAATGTCTATAATCTGAGCAGTAACCCCTGATATCCTCTGGTCAGATTAGCTGCCTCCTCCTTCATACCTCCCCAGCACCTGGAATTTCTCTCTATCACTAAAAACAATTATAAAAAGAAGTAAAATTTTCACTTATGTATCTCAATCAACATCATGAGGCCTTTAGATGTAAAGCTGATGTCTGTGAAGGATAATTTTATGCATCAATTTGGCTAAGCTATGGTACCAGGATTTCGAGAAAATAATCATTCTAGATGTTTCTGTGAAGGTATTTTTAGATGAAATTAACTTTTTTTTTTCCAGTACTGGGGACTGAAGCAATAAGGACTTCACAGGCAAGCCCTCTACCACTGAGCCTCCTCCCCAGTTCAGAGATTAAGATTTAAATCAATTCACTTTGAGTAAAGCAGATTATTCTCCATAACATGGTGGATCTTATCCAATCAGTCGAAGGCCTCCATAGAAAACAGACTGACCTCCCCAAAGGAATAAGGGACCTTGAGTAATATAATGTCCTACTAACCTTCATTTCTCCCACAACTGTGACATACGGCAGGCACTCACATAGGAATTATGAAACAAGTAAGCAAATATATTGGTAGTGAAATGATAAATTAATGTTGTGAAAAGAATTTCTAATTACATGAAATGTTAGATGACATCACCTCTAAATTCTCTTCCAGTTTGAAGAAACTATTATTATTTTCCCATTCATTCAGTAAAGTCTCTGAGAATTAGGCTACCTCATATTCTGCCTTGTGTTATAGTTACACATGTAATTCTCTAATCACCCTCTGAAATTGAGAATTCTTTGAGGAGAGAGAATTTAAATGTCACCTTCTGTGTTTTCACAGTGCCTGCTACTTGGTAGATACACAACAAGTATTTCAATTAAATTTGATTGGATTGCACTGAATCATTCCTGTAGTCTATTTCTAGGTATTCCAAAAGGACCTCCCATACTTCTCAAAGTCTACTTATAAATAATGGGCTGTTTTGCTCATTTGTCATAATTTTCATTATTGTTTTAATGCATTATATTGATTTTTGCATAATGTTTTTAGTAGAAATCCTCTCTGAAGTCTCTCAGTGCCAACCACCAGTAATGTTAAAATAGATGGTGGTCTATTTGAGAGTAATTTTTCTGTTAATTAACTGAATAGTGATTAAATTAATGAAAAAAATCAGACTATCTAAATGGGAAAATTCAAACTTAAAAAAATCACATGATCTAAATTGGTTTCTATTTGCTTAGTACATTAGTGTTTATAAGACACTGTACTATTTCATGACTTTCAAACAATTTCAGCTGCATAAGATATCATTGTTAATCTCATTTTGAGAGTCGAAAAACTAAGATCCAGAGTTAGTAATAACTAACACTTATATCATGTTTACAACGAGGTAGGTACTGTTAAATGTTTTAAATATATGAACTTATTAATCATCTTAACAATCCCAAGAGATAGGCTCTAGTACCTTCCTCACTAGAGATGGTAGACACTGAAGACAAGAAAGGTTCAAGGTCAACACTCCAAAGTCAGTCTGAAGCCAAAACTCAAAACAGATCTGTTGAGCCCCAAATCTGCTTCCCCTGAACCCACCTCTCCCTAGATCACTAGATCGTACATGAAACTTTTACACAAAGCTCTGTGCCTATGAAAGGGCTTGACTGTAGTTTTCCCCTAAAGACCTTGGACTCATCCAATAGAAGATCTCCTTCACAGGCTGGGGGGCATGGCTCAGTGGTAGAGCACTTGCCTAGCATGCGCTGAGGCTCTGCGTTCAATCCCCAGTGCTTGAAAAACAAACAAAACAGAAGAGCCCCTTTCCTATTAGGTCATCTTATACCAAAATCTGTCTTTATCCTTTCATCTGCCATGCTTCATAAAAATGACTGCTTTTGCAGGTGAAGTCCTGAGCCCAGTTAGTACGGCAACATGGAAAACACAAGAAACGCAGAGGGAGGCCAGGCCAGGCTTTAACCAGAGGACCCCAACCTGTGGGCTTCAGTATTCCAGTCCCTCAGGGCCTCGCTTCCTCTGGGGTTCCAATGCTTAACTTCAAATGATTCAACAATTTTAATTGAAAGGCATTTTAGTCTTTTTTGTAAAAATACCAAGAGGAAAAAAAAAAAGATTTTAGATTCAAGGACTATTCCATCTCTGTGAGACCACTGCAAGCTAAAATATTTCCCAGCTAGATCCATTCGTTCAGCTATTAATATACTTTATTATTTTTTCCACTGTGGCAAGAATCTAGCTGTTCCTCTAGTTGATATTTCTCTTAAATGGAAAAAAAGAAATCATTATCATTTCAGGCATCAAAAATCCTTCTTTCCCTCAAACGAACAGAAAAGAGAACCCAAAAGCAGGCTTTGCTATGTGAAAGACCCAAACTGAATATGTAGGTTACATCATGGTTCAATTGTCCCATCTATAAAACTGAATTTAAAAATCAGAAAAGACAAATTACAAAACTGCCCATTCAGCTGACCCTGAGTAACAGAGATATGTAAAGTACTTAGGGTAAGTGACCTTTGCTTAGCTTTAAAGTTTCATTTTGACATTCAAATGAAGAGAACAAATCTTTTATCATTAGGATCTAAGAAGAAGCCTCTCTTACACTCAGCATCTGAGATGTTATTTTATTACTGCTATTCTCCCTCTGCTAAGATGCAAGTTCCATGGGGCCAGGGAAGTCATTTCTGATTCCCCAGAGTCTAGAAGTCCGGCAGAGTAGACCCTCAAAGCGAATAAATGAATGAAAATGGGTGAATGAATGAAGCCTTCCACAAAGGCTTTTCTGCCTTCTGCCTCTCCTCAGATATCCAAGATGTTTTTAGTAATAGAGGGATGGTACTCATTATCTCAATTAGAAATTCACTTCCAGATACATGTGGCCTGATTTATGGTAAATATCTGACTCTTCAGCTCCTCGTTTTAGACCAAACACTCAGGGGATGTTGATGGTTTCTTGATGAAATATATTGTCTTTCTAACGAAATTCTTAGCAAATGAGGGAGATCACTGGGGATCTGAGGGGAGTGGGGTGAAGGTTAGGATAGAGAGGGAGGCAGAGGAGAATAAGGAGAAAAAGGATGTGCACCAATCCCTTTGTCTCCAACCAAAGGCCCAGTTCATGTCCTTGCTACCACTTTGCTTAGCAAGAAGTTTAGCTTTGCCTTCTATGACTTCCACCCTGAGGGGGACAGAAGCCCACACCTCCCGGCTGCACTGTATACTTCTCAGTAGGAGCCCTCTGCTGGACGACCACCCAGGGCAGACCCCAGCTTTCCAGACCTACGACTGCCCCATCCCCAGAAGGAGGACCTTGGAGTAAGAGAACCCAGTGTCTTATCAAAGTCAGTCATGGGGAGCGCGTAAAACTCCCGTCCAAGTGTCACTTTCTGAGATCATTCATCCCTTCTCTGTCCCCAGTCTCCATTTGCTCTTTGCTACTTGGGCTTTGGCTGGGTCTTCATCTGGCTCATGTGTCAGGGCGTCCTGACCTAGCAGTCACCATGGCATCCCAAGAATTCTGCCTGACCCATCTGGACCTCCTTGGAGCAACAGGCTTCTAACTAGCTTTCTGTGGGCCAGAGGAGAAACTTAACCCACAAACGAAGCTTCAGGACAATGGGACAGTGTGACCCCACTCGTACTGGGGCCCCTGGCCCTCTGGGAGTCACTCAGCTTCAATATACACCTTTGCCCTGGGGAACCAAGAGAAGTCACATTCTCTGCAGGCCAAGGACACAGTTATGGCAGCTGCAAGTGGGAGGGAGTAGGAGTGAACCCAGAGACAAGGCAGAAGTAAAACACACTGGGAGAAGGGAAAGAGAACATTTTTTAACGACAACAGCAAAAAGAGAGAGAGAGAAAGAGCCTCCAAGTCCTACCAGTTGATGCTAATCCCAACTTCCCTATCTCTATCTCAGTCTTTCTACAGTCCTCCCAGAGCATAGTGTCCGCCCCTCGCATCCCCTCCCATATGACTTACCCATTTTCCTCTGCCAAGCTGCATCTCTCTGCCAGCATATTCTACATAAAACGTGGTCTCTTTACAGGAGAGCTATGCAAGTCCCGGTCCCAGCCTGGAGCTCCCGCCCAGAATAAGACCTATTAGCAGGCGAAGGCACATGCTCAATTAAGGGATGGCTTTCGTTCCAAGAAGGCCACCCTGGCAAAGTCCCAAGTGCTCCAAATTCTCCTCCCTCCACTCCCCCACCCCAGCTTTGATGCTCTGATTATCCTATTGTCAGATCAATAGCCCATCTGCTCCTTGGAGTACTCTAAGCCTGTCCTGCGCTAAATTAAAACAGATAGGATCAATCCGCGGTTAATTTCTCCCAACCAAACAATTTATCTCTCTTTTGGATGCTCTTGGAGGGTGAATTATATAATCCTGACACACCATTAGGGCTCTCTGACCAAAGAAAGCCTTGCTACAATGCCTGCCTGCTCTCTTTATTAGCAGCTCAACAGTGTGACAAAGGCAGAGATTTATCTGAGAGGGCTATGCAGACCCAGCTCCAACTGGGCAAGGGGCCCAGGTCCCCACGAGGGGAAAAGAATCTGAGATATCAGTGCATGTTAATTATCGTGGAGAAGGAGTCGAACCCAAATTTGATAAGCTGAGCATAAGCTTCTATTTCTAAAGAATCAATTACAATCATTGAGGAATAATTATTTTCTCTGCTTACAGTAAAAGCAGGATACTTGGTACCAAAATTTCAATGGAAATATATAGGATTTAAGTCCAAGCTGATGCAAACTAGGGGTAGGGGATGAGGAGCATATATTAATAACAATAGGTGATGCATACTGGGTGCTTACCATAGGATAACCCATTTAATGCTGAATGCTGTGAAAACTGGGGGTTAAAAAGGGTAAGTGACCCTCCAGAATAAGTAAGTGGACAGTCAGGACTAATAGCCACGAGGTGTGCAGAGAATACTGGAAGACTTACACTAGTCTATTAAGAGCCTCTGCCCCAAACCGCTGAGTGTTTCTTCCATACAAACCAAGCAGAATCACACATACCTAATTCCCTAAACCAGGACACCTGACCCTTTTTATAAAATGGTAACTCATGGATTAACACCTAGGGCATCAAAAAATTCACAGGTTTCTGCCTGATATACAGTGCCAATAGCTGTAATAGTTGTTAAATGTTTATTATTACTTCTGATAAGGCCAGGATTTATTCCAGGGGATTCCTGACTCCCAAACTCATACTTGTAACTAGAATGTGCTCATTCACAAGAGGAAAGATCTTGATTTTCTCCAATCTGAGAAAATTTGGAGAATGCCAAGGAAGAGAGCAGGGCAGACCAGGTCAAACATCCATGAGATCAGTCTGGCCCTCCAGGGGTTCAGCTCTATGCAAATCCTTTTTGCAGTAAGGTGAGAATAATAACAACCAATACCTATTAATTAGCGACAATATATCTGGACTTATGATTTCATTAGATCCCCATGGGAAAAATACTATTGTAGTATCTGATGAAGAGAGATAGCTGGATGCCAATGGAAAAAGGTACTAGATACCAGATGCACAAAAAGGGTAAGTGACTTGCCCAAAGCCACACAGTTGGAGCCAAGATTCAAACCAGGCAATTCAGCTTCAGCTCCCAGGCCAGTGGTCCATTCACCATGTTGTTTTCCAGAAGGAAGAAAAGAGCCTCACACAGTAAAAGAACAGCCAAATGAGCCATCTCAAGGACTTGCTCCTTGTACCCAACACCAAGGCTGCTTGTCCTCGCCACAATGACATGTGGAGCAGTGACCATCCTGGAGAGAGGGAAGCATCCCATCTGGAGAGGCAAAATCTCCAAGTTGCAGGGCTAATACCTAAATTCTTTGGACAACTGTACCAATGCCATTGTAGACAACATTTGCTGTATTCCCATGCCCAGAATCCATTCTTTCTTATTCGGAAGGCAACACCCTGATTTGATGCACCATCCCTCCCATACTTTCAGTAATATGGCCATGGCCCCACCAATCAGACTGTTTCTTTCCCTGCTTAGTTTTGGGTATGTGTGTGGAAGGTGGATTCCTGGAGATGTCATTTGGGCCTCTGTATGCAGCTGTGACTCAATCAGATTCCAGTTAAGAAAATCTCTCCTTTCATTAAGAGACACCAAGTTGGGTTTTTATCATTTAAGGTAGAAAGAATCCTGCGTGGTACAATTCATGGTGAGAAAAATTAAGAATAGCTAAGACCAGTCTACTGTGATCTGGAAGCCAATCTCAAAACTATGTGGCAGACAAACGCTGCCTAGGAGAAATCCCTAGGAATTGATTTTTATCAATCTTCTGACCAACTTAGCAGGTTGATCTAGTACAAGAAATGCCCTTCAAAACCCTCTGAAATGGCAAAATAGCCTTAAATCTTCAACTTTGAAGAAAGTTCAGCAGTAAAAATGATAGAAATCTTGTTATGGGTAGAAAAGGGAGGGCAGCAGAGATCAGAAAGTATCAGGCTATCAATGCCTGTTTAATGGGAGTACTCAACAGTGCCTTTCAGTTGTGCAGTACTAACCTGTTCAGTCAGATCACTAGGGAAAACAGAGCCACACTAATTAACAGAATTTAATATGAAGAATTGGTTAAAACATTCTTGGAGACATGACAAATCAAAAAATGGGAATGGAGTGAGATAATATAATGAAGATATGGTAGCAAGCATCTACCCTGGGACTGAATAAAGAGAAGATGTTGGAGTCATCATAAGCAAAAAGCTCCGATAAGCGGCTCCAGGGAGCTGGGACCCAGGTCCTCTGAGGAGGGGAAGCTGTCCAAGCTCAGAAGAGCTCTGTAGAACTGGATTCCAGTCCTCTGAAGAAGGATGTTACCAGGCTCACTCTGTGGAGTACAATGAAACAATGAAAAGTACAGAAAGGAGCTAGAAACTGGAATTAACTACTGCTATTGGGATAGAGTGGCACTGAATGGAAGAGCAACACAGAAGATAAAAGGAGTCCCCACTCCCTTCTCTTGCCTTCTGGTTTCTCTCTAGTTCCCCTGTAGGGAGAAAATAACAGGGATCCACTAGCAAGGAAGAAATACGATTTGTAAAGTCTAACCCCATAACATTGCAAGGCAGAATATTGAACTGTGTATGCATTTAGAACTAAGAAATAGTAGCTTAAAAATCAGCATATACCTTCTCATCTAATGTAGTCTGCAAGCAAGTTTGCAAAATTGTTCTGAAAGCCAGTCGTTGTATCAGATAAGATACTACTACTACTACAAATGGCTAACATTTACTGAGCACTTGATCTGTGCACAGGGTAATTTATTAATTTGCACAACCCTAAATATAGATACCATCACTATTCTCATTTTATGGATAAGAAAACTGAGATCAGTAATCTTTTCAAAGTCAAACAGATTTCAAGCCTTTGAACACAAAGTTGGTCTTACCAAGGAGGTGAAAGACCTCTATAATTATGAACCACTAAAGAAAGAAATTGAAGATTTTAGAAGGTGGAAGGATTTCCCATGGTCTTGGATAGGCAGAATAAATATCATCAAAATGGCCGTTCTTCCAAAAGTGATCTACATATTCAATGCAATCCCCATTAAAATACCATGGTCATTCTTCACAGATATAGAAAAATCAGTTCTTAAATTCATTTGGAATGAAAAAAAGACCCAGAATAGCCAAAATAGTTCTCAGCAATAAGAACCATGCAGGAGGCATCACAATACCTGACTTCAAACTATACTACAGAGCTATAGTAATAAATGGTGGTCTAATTATACAAAGTTGGTCTAATTCACCTATTCTAAGAAGGTTTTCTAAAATGTTATTGCCCACTGAATTTAACTTCTCCTCCATATTCCCATTGTAGATTGCTGTTTCTATTGCATTGGATTTAGTTAAATATATAGTTTGCACAGCCTTTGATTGAAAATCCAGGTCCTTCTGGTTGTCTCCTAATTAAGAGACTACACATTTGTATGCACAAACTCTCTGAGTAATAGTTTTGAAGCATTTATTTTATGAAACCACCTTCTTTGTCTCCATCTCTATTCACTATATACTAGTTAATCTGGGCTTTGGGTGGGTTACAACCAATGCACATACATAATTGAGCTTGCAAATGTTAAAGAACCACACATGTTCCTCCTGATTTAGACATCAACAAAGCCAGCGATGGCCCTGGGTTCTCTAAATCATTATGTCTAACTGGGTTGCTCTGAGAGAGACCAGTAGTGCATGCACCCTGTCAAAGAATCATAGGCCAACTTTACCCCAGGAGGACAAAGTTCTCTAACTTACTCTAATATTTCTTTCTTTTACATGTCCTAAATTGCAGCTTCCCCTAAGATCAAAACCAGAGGATTCAAGAGCATAAGTGGCCAGTATCAGGTCTGGCAATGGTGCAAGCATGGGCTAGAGCATACACCAAACGCACTTCCAGAGTCTCAGCTCAGCCTCAGAAGACTAGCGTTGTGTTATTACCAGACTTCTAGTGTCATGAGTACATGTCTACTATACAAGGTGAACTGACTTCATACTGACCAGTAAAGTGACCATGGGGAAACTGGGCCAATAGATCTCCACAAGCCACAAACATTCAAGGTCACAGAGACCAATACATCATTACGACAAGCCACCTGACCCCGTGCACCTCAGTCTGACCCTCTTCAACACAATGGCACAGTTATTGATTATTGTATTGTTGTGGAGAAACATTAGAAAATCTTGGACCCAGAATCAGAAACCCTGGGTTCCAGGCCTGTATCCAAACCTGCTCCTTAACCTAGGGCTACTTCCCAGCTCTGGACTTTCCCATAAAAATGAAATCCTTAGACCAGTTCTCATTATTTGTGTTTCTTTGATTCCATCACTATAGGGATATAGATCCAAATGTGAATGCCTTCGTTCCTAAAATCAAAACAATCCTTTTGTCCTTGAAAAGTTGTAAACATGGAACTGATGATGGTAGAACATGGGACCTCTGAGAAAAAAGGAACTCTTATTTACAGAGTGAGACAATCCAAGCTCTTCAAACAGAGGTGTTCAGCCCAAATCCCACCATGGAGATTTGGGGTTACAAGGAAACTCCCCAGGTGAACGTTCTATATTGTTTCTGGCACATTCCACTGCTTTTTTGCACACTTCAGAGTCCAAAGATACTTCTTTATCACTCACCAATCCCTTTCATAAAAAATATCTGGAACTATAGAGCAGCAGAAATACAATATTACTTATAAGTATTATGAAGTGCCTACCTGAGTTTTACTTTTAATATCAGCAGTCAAAAATATAGCCAGTGCTCAAACCAAAAATCTGTCTGGGGCACTGACCATCAACTTGGTTGTCTTTGGTTGTCAAGTCATTTGTTCAAAATGGCTTGATTTATAGTAAGCACAGGAATGTGCGATTTTTTTGCTGGCACCAAGCTGATGTCCTTGGAGATACTGGAGAAATGAGTAACTTCTTCCAGCTTCCTTTAATCCCTATCAGAATTCAACTCCAAATATCCTCTGGAAACCCAAGCGAAGTAACAATATCAAGTGTTTGGAACTGATCAATAAAAGCAAAGTAGGCCCAATTGTTGGCTCAAACCCTATTTTTTTGCAGTGAGGATAGAGCTGCCTACAGGGGCAATTGGTGAGGGAAGAGAAGCCCTCTACATAGGGAGTGACAGGATACCCTGGCCCCCTACACAGTAGGCAGAAAAGCCTTGACTTCATGTGCTTCCTTCCATGGCCAGTTATCTCAGTTCTCTTTTTCCAATTCACAGTTCAAGGTCAGTCATTTATTACAATTCTTTGAATGCCTAATATGTGCCAAACTCTATTCCGGTGCTGGGAAGACTATGCTGAACCAGAGACTAGCTCCCACCTCCATGGACCTTATGTCTCATAGCAACTCAGTGAAGCCTTACGATGCCCAGCCCCTCAATAGAAAGCCCATCCCTCCATCCTCAGGTCTTCTGTGGCACACCATGTTACATGTTTTGGACAGTCCATTGAAATGTTATGTTTTTATTAGGTGTGCCGTGTCTGTCTTCTAAACTGGAAGTTCCTCAAGGACTGATAGCGAGTTGAGTTTCCTCTATACCTAACATTAAATATGTCATACAATAAGGGCTCAATCCTTGCCTGTGGTGTCTTTTTATTAATCTGATTTCAACTCTCCCTCCTCTGATTAGACTGAGTCAAACCTTTCCTAACACCCCATGTTCCCTCACAGTCAGGAACATGCCCATGAAGCAGACAAGTTAATAATAATTTTATAATTTTAGAAGCATAAAATGCTTCACAATTTATATGACCAATTCACATATATTATTTCATGCCATCCTCTTGAAGCATAGAAAGGACAATTGGACTGAGAGAAATATTTAAGACTCAGTGGGGACAGGAGGCTACCCTTTGGCTATGGATGCAGCAAGATTTAAAAAGAGAGATACAACGGATGGTTATAGACCATTAAAGTCATTCCCCTCCCTCTAGTTGACTTTCACGGTAGCTTGTTTGCTTGCATGAAAATAGCTCCATGTGGTCCGTCCTTTCTGAGATGACAGTTGAAATTACCATGACTACTAGACATAGGAGTGGGGACAATGTTGGCAGAAGCAAAAGTGACAACTGGTCATTTCAAAAATGTCTTTTTGTGTGTGTGATCTGGGGACTGAGCCCAGGGACATCCTACCTCTGAACTACACCCTCAGCCCTTTGTTTTGTTGTTGTTGTTGTTTGTTTGTTTGTTGTTTTGGGTTTTTTTATTTTAGTTTGGAAACAGGGTCTCGCTAGGTTGCTAAAAACCACACTACATTGCTGAAACTGTCCTTGAACCTGCAATCCTCCTGTCTCAGCCTCCCAAGTACTCTGATTATAGGCAAAGGCTTGGTTTACATGCAGTACCCATTGCAGGCTCACATTCCTAGTTGAAAAAAGAGAAAGTATCAATGGTTGAGACTGGGAAGACTACGTTGATATATGGATTATGCAAGAATTTTTAGCATCCAAATGTAATTAGCCATCATCATATTGAATATAGCCAGGCATAGTGCTGCACGCCTGTAATCCCAGTACCTGGGGGGATCACAGGTTCAAGGCCAACACTCAGTAACTTAGCATGACCCCGTTTCAAAATAAATAAAAAGGACTGGAGATGTGGTTCAGTGGTAGAATGCCCCTAGGTTCTATCCCTAGTAACACACACACACACACACTCACACACACACACACACACGAATGTATGACTTATGGAGAATTCTTGAAAAACATTAAGATATATGTTTTGTCCTCTATTTCAGATAAATCCCACAGGACTCTTGTCCTAGTCATCTTTCCATCCACTGTGACAAAATACCTGAGATAAACAGCCATATTAGAAAGATTTGATTCCCAGTTTCAGAGGTTTCTGACCATGGTCAGTTGGCACCATTGTTTGGGGGTCTGAAGAGAGACAGTACATCAAGGCAAGAGCACATGAAGCTGCTCACCTCCTAGCTGCCAGGAAGTGAAGAGAGAAGGGGGCTGAGGTCCCAAGACCCTGGTCAAGTTCATGTCCCCACATGAACTTAACATCCTGTATTGAAGCCCCGCCTCTTAATGGTTCTACCACCTCCCAGTGGCACCATGGCTGGAGACCAAGCCTTTAACAAATGGGCCTGTAAGGGACATTTCAGATTCAGATGAAGAGGTATTACATCCCCAAGGAATAGTCCATGGATTGTGTCACCTGGGATCAGTGAACAATGACATAGACAGAAGTACTGATTGTATAACAACATATAATGTAAGTATTAATTGTCCTTCTTTAAAAATGAGAAAAATAAAACCTGAAGATGTTAATATCTTGCCCAAGAGCACAGTTTATAGGAGATAAAGCCAGCAAATAGATTTAGGATGAGAAAATTCCCTTCTCACTCCCTTCTCTACCACATTCCCAGGGTTTTCTCATTAACTCTTGTGTCCAACCAACAGTTATTAAGACATAGCTTTATGGAACTTTGAGCTTGGGGAGCTTAGGAGGAAAAGCAAACCATGGGTACCCCTGCCCTCCCCATCAGTTAATGCAGGCAGGACATTAACTTACACCTCCCTAATAGATTAAACTCCCAGGCACAGACGTTCACAGACAGAGAAAGATTGATACGATACATCCAAAAAATAAAAAAGGCTTCAATTGGCTGTCAGAACTTTAATTAAAACACTTATAGATCAACTTCACTGCAGCAAATTGTCTGTGCCACTATTACTATAGCAAGATGGATGTTCACTGGGAAAACAGACAGAGAACTCTCCCCTGGACTAATGTGTAATTTCATAGCCATTGATTTTTTACTTTAAAAATTCTTCCCTGTCTCTTGGGAATTGGAACTTGTTCTGGGTGACCTGGCAGCAATGTTACTTTTTTTTTTCCTTTTATGAAAGTGGAAGACCGTTTCTTAAGCCCATTCATATTTTATCTTTATTGCCTTGACTCAAAACCAAACTGAAGTTGTGTGGGATTATTGAGAGCCTCAGACAGAAGCTACTGAGAGCAATGGAAGGAGGGGACATGGAAGGAGGGAAGGGAAACGTCCAATGAGATTGAAAGGTCAAAGGAAGGAAATGAATGAAAACCGAGGGAGAGAACGGAGAGAGTTCAAATATTTTGATAAGGCCATTAAAATCTGAAAATAACTCATTTAAATGATAATTTCAAATAAAAATTATTACAAATATATTAGAAAAATTATTTTTAAATCAATTATTTAATTCACTGAACAAAATCTTATTGAATGCCTCTGATGTGCCAGGCACTAAGTTTATCATATAAGCTAGGAGGTGAATTTTGTCCATAAATCCAAGGTAATAGAAAAAAACTACTGCAAAAACCTTGACTAGGTTCTTCAAATATATACATGGCTTATAGTCAGCTGTATCATGTCTTTTTGACAGATGCATAGATATAATTAGGCATAAAGAGAATAATCATAAATATAAACATAAATAGAAGTTTAGGGTTAAACATGGAATTTCAGAGAGATAGAATCCTTTTTTTTTTGTTCATAAACACTTAAAGATGTCCCTCACCACTGTTACTCCAGATGATTTCCCCTGGTACAACCCAAATAATACTATTATATTTCATCTTATCCCAGGTACCATCAATTTTTAGATGTTTTCCAATTAAAGAAATGTGACCTGTGGGGAGAAAAAAAACAATGGGCAGAGACAAGCACAGCAGGCACACCATCGTAGAAGTGACAAAATGAAAAAAAACTACATCTTAGAATTGATGACATATGATGATAATCTCTACAATTTTCTGAATGACTAATATATTTCAGGTACTGTCCTAAGTGTTTTATGTGTGCCATTGAAACATCCCAGATACTCTATTTGGCAGGTAACATTGTGGCCCCTGTTTCACAGATGAGAAACTGAGGCACTTAGGGGTTAACTAACTTGCCCAAGTTCACGGGGCTAGTAGAAGGCAGAGCTCAGTCCTCTGGCTGCAGGACCAAGTCCTTGTCCCTGCCACCTCCAAGTGTGAAGGCTCCTTGCTCGCTGTCATATAGGGCGCTCCATGAGGAGCAGAGAGATGCTTCCCCCACCAGCCCTAGGTCAGGTTCCTGCATGCCTCACTCCACTCTCATAAGTATGTTTCTTTCAGTTTTGACTCCCAGAACCTCTCAGCATAGATCCTGACTAGCTGCAAAATGGCAGAGATAACCTGGTGAGCATTTTGCAAACCTTCATGAGCCCCATCTCAATATATATATATACTTGAGAGAAAGAAAGAGATTATAAGGAACTGGCTTACACAATTATAGGGGCTGAGAAGTCTCAAGATCTGCAGTTGGCAAACTAGAGGCTCAGGCGAGCCAATTCCAGTCCAATTTTAAAGGCCTGCAACCTAGGAGAGCCAATGGCATAGTTCCAGTCTGACAGCCAGCAGGTTTAAACCCAAGAAGAGCCAGTGTTTCAGTCCAAGTGCAAAGGCTGGAAAAGACCAATGTCCCAGCTCAGCAGACAGCAGAAGTGCCCTCTGATTCAGCATTTTTTTGTTCTATTCAGGTGTTCAACTAATTGGATGAGGCCCGCCTACATAATTAGGAAGGGCAATCTGTTGTAATCAGCTTAAATTCAAATATTAATCTCATCTAGAAACACCCCAACAGAGGGACAATTTGGCCAAGTGCCTGAGCACCCCATGGCTCAGTGAAGTTGACCCATAAAATGAACCCTGACACCATGGAAATCCCTTCCCCCGAGCCGAGCACCCAGCCAGCACATGACAGACAGGGACCATGTGGCCCTACAGGTCTTGGTCTCAGGTCCAGGTACACCTGCAGGATTCAGCATTCTTTTAGATGTCAGAAAGGTAAGATTATACACGTGTCTACTAGTGCACATCCCCAGTGCATGGTGCTCTGGGAAGCGGCACCAAAATTTTGGTAATGAAATGTGAATATGTCGTGTAACAGAAACATTCAAACCACAATTACCCTCGTGTCAGTTCAGTGCAGGTTTTGCTGCCAGTTGGGTCAGTTTTGTTGCCACATTAAAATAAACGAAACAACCTTTTTTGTTTTCAGGGATATTTTAAGATTGAAATGGAATACAGTGGATTTATATATACTTATATTCACATTGGTCGAACTCTGCATTGAAGCCCAATTAGGTTTCCTATTATACACAGTTTTATAATCAAATACAAATTTTGGTTTTTTAAAAATGTTGACAGTCAGCCGGGCGTGGTGGCGCACGCTTGTAATCCCAGTACTTTGGGAGGCGGAGACTGGAGGATCCGGGTTCGCGGCCAGCCTCAGCTCTCTTGCTGTCTCTCTCTCTCTCTCTCTCTCTCTCTCTCTCTCCTCTTAGTGAGGCCCTCTGCAACTTCGTGAGACCTGGTTTCAAAATAAAGTATAAAAAATAAGGCCAGGGGCGTAGCGCGGAGGTAGAACTCCCCTGCGTTCAATCCCCGGTACCACAAAAAAAAAAATGTTGACAGTGATAAGAATATTTTTATTTCAAAAAAACAAATACATCCAGATAAAAAATCAGACCGCTTTTGGCTAGAAAGTTAATAAAATGTGGGAGGGATGATTAGTGCCAGACAAGGCAGAGCAAAGCTGGGTCCTGCTGGGAGGACTGTGCACTGCATCAGCTCTTCTACAGACCCACTTGGCCACAGATAGCAGCAGACCTCACAGGCTTTACTACTTTTGACCCAATAATTCCACTTATGAGAAAAAATTCAAAATTCATAAGAAAAAAGTATGTATAAAGATATATATTTCATCACTGTTTGCACTTAGGATACAATTTAAATACTCCTAAATAGGTATGCAATTAAGTATTTTGTGGCATTCACATACAATGAAGTAATATGAAACCACTAACATTAGAAAATACATATGGAGCTGGGCATGGTGGCACACGCTTGTAATCCCAGTACTTGGGAGGCTGAGACCGGAGGATCCGGGTTCGCGGCCAGCCTCAGCTACTTAGTGAGGCCCTCTGCAACTTTGTGAGACCCGGTTTCAAAATAAAGTATAAAAAATAGGGCCAGGGGTGTAGCTCAGAGGTAGAATGCCCCTGGGTTCAATCCCTGGTACTGAAAAAAAAAAAAGAAAATACATATGGAATCACATTGGGGAAATGTGGGTATAACACCCCGTAAGAGTTAAGGTTGCTGGACGGACAGACTGCTGGAGTGCGTCACCTTAGGAAGTGATGTGAGTCTCAGTTTTCTCACCTCTAAAGGGTGGTAGTAATTGTAGCAGGCAGAAGATGTCTCTTCCCCAAAGATTCCCAAGTCTTAATCCTCAGAAGATGTGAGTATGTTAGGTCAAATAGCACAGGGGAATTAAGGTTGCAGGTGGATTAAGTTTGCTAATTGGCTGACCTTAAAATGGGGGAGATTATCCTGGATTATCCAGGTGGGCCCAATGCTAACTCAAGGGTTCTTAAAAGTAGAACAGGGGGACAGAAGAGAAAGCAGAGTGATAGAATACGAGACTGAATCCCTATTGATGACTTTGAAGATGGAGGAAGGGTTACATAAGCAAGGATGGTCCAGACCTTTAGGAGATGGAAAAGGAAGAAAACAGTCTCCCCAAAGCCCCCAGAAGGAATGAAGTCCTGTCAACAGCATGGATTGCAGCCCAGGAAGGCCCCTCTCACACATCTAACCTCCGGAATTCTAAGAGAATAAATCTGAGCTGTTCAAAGCCACTAAATTTGTGGTAATTTGTACAACAGCCATAGGAAACTAATATAGTAATGTTTATAGTAATATAGGGAAATAATATTATTATACTTATCACATGCATAGATAATAGATTTTCTTATTTCTTTATAATTTCACAGTTTTCTTTTTTTTCCTTTGAAGGGTAAAAATTTTATTTCTCAGGAACTTCTTGCTGCACACTTTCAAAGAGAATCACGAGAAAGCAAAATGTTATCCTCCCTCATCCTAGAATTAAGTAAGAAGGGCATACAATTTCTTTTTAAATCATGACAATTGGAAGTTTAGCACAAAGCACCAAAATCAGCAAAAAAGGAAACAAAAGCATTTACTATATATTTAAAAAGAATTTACTGAGCCGGGCATGGTGGCGCACGCTTGTAATCCCAGTACTTTGGGAGGCGGAGACCGGAGGATCCGGGTTCGCGGCCAGCCTTAGCTCTCTCATGCGCGCGTGCACGCGCGCATTCTCTCTCTCTCTCTCTCTCTCTCTCTCTCTCTCTCTCTCTACCTAGTGAGGCCCTCTGCCACTTCGTGAGACACGGTTTCAAAAATAAAGCATAAAAAATAGGGCCGGGGGTGTAGCGCGGAGGTAGAACGCCCCTGCGTTCAATCCCTGGTACCGCAAAAAAAAAAAAAAGCATTTACTGTTTTCCAGATTACTATATATTTTGGATTACTATATAGTTCATTTTCTATACATTTCAGATTTCTTTGGTTGGGGCTCTGCCCCATGTGGTATTAATATTTCTTCTTTCAATTCCTATCACCAAAACAGTAAAAACCAGGAAAAAAATATAAACCTAGTGGTTGCTGACACCGGGGAGGGGGCCCTCTCTTGTGGCATTCAGGTGTTCCCAGGAGCACAGCTTGCTGGAAAATGTGCTGACAGCGTCTTTTGCAGTTGTTAGTTTCTCAAAGAGTCACAGTAAACATTCTAATGTCCCTTTATTCCTTAGATGTTTCTTTGGTGCTATAAGGTCATGGGTGTGCGTTTTGCTTTATTTCTGAATGGCCATTAATTCTTTAGGTCACCCGGCTGGTGGTGAAGGTACCTGGGGAGCTCGGTTGCAGAAGCAGGGTTCTCAGTTGCTGTTTCACCTGCCTTGGTCTCTTTGCCATCTTGTGAAGGAGAATTTGGAAGACGGGGTCAATGCCAGTAGTTTTGGGGGTGCCATATCCATGGCAGGCTGATGGCTGGATTGAACCATTGGCTGCTGGTTGATTCTCCTTGTCTTCAGCCCTCTCCAACAGCTGGGTGGGGCAGGTCGTGGGTGAGGAGGTCCCCTGAGGTACCTGGGGCAGTAAGTTCAGTTTCCATGAACTGGTCCCTGAAGCTGTGCTCCCTCGGGGACGCCATCCTTCACCTCCTCAATCTCCCCAGCCTGCATTCTGTTGGGATGGGGAAAGTCCTGTGAGCGATGGTCAAAGGTCTGTCCCATGTGGTAAGGAGGGAACCGCCGCTTCCTGTACTGAGGGTTGCACAGATGACCCAGGCCCCAGACAACTGCTGGTCAGTGTCAGGGGGGTCAAATCCTTCACTGCTGCTGCCCCCTTCCTCCTCCTCCTCCCCAGCGTAATTGCCAGGTGGCCCACCGCATCTGCCGTAGTAGCCACGTCTGTAACAGTGCTGATCATCAGTGTAGTGGCTCCCTTCCACGGCAACTCCATCTGGGCTGGTCATGTTGGCTGCTTCAGCGCCCTTTTCTCCTTCAACCACATCAAACTCCACAGTTTCTCCATCTCCTACACTACGCAGGTATTTCTGTGGGTTATTCTTCTTGATGGCAGACTGATGTACAAACACATCTTCTTTGGTGCCATTTCAATGTATAAATCCATATCCATTTCTGACGTTGAATCATTTGACAGTGTCAAGGACTTTGGTGGCTCCTGCTGCAAGCGCCTCAGCCAGCTGGTGAAAACTTCAGCAACTGAGCTCTCGCAGCGGTTTCAGAGGTTTCTGTTCATAGGGACAGCTCCAACGCATAAATGTCAGTGGCCGCGGTGGCAGGGAGCATGGAGGGATGCTGCTCCCATGACATGGAGGCCAGAGGCCGTTCCCACATCATGGAAGCTGGAAGCCGCTCTCACATCATGGAGGCCGGAAGTCACTCTCACATGATGGACGCTGGAAGATGCTCTCTCATCATAGAGGCCAGAAGTTACTCTTACATCATGGAGGTTGGAAGCTGCTCCCAAATGACGGAGGCTGGAAGTTGCTCCCACATCATAGAGGCCAGAAGTCACTCTTACATCATGGTGGCTGGAAGTCACTCTCACATCATGGAGGCCTGAAGCTGCTCTCACATCATGGAGGACGGAAGCTGCTTTCACATTATGGAGGATGGAAGTTGCTCTCGGATCATGAAGGGCGGAAGTCACTCTCACCTCAAAATTTTCTAAGTTAAGAATTTTTTAAAATATAAAAATAGCAATAAGTACAAGATTTGCTCAGTTTGAGGGAATCCTTACTCAAATCCAGCTACTTTTGACCCCTCCAAAATCAACATCCTAGTCCAGCAGCTCTTTGCTGGGAGTGATTTTGCATCTAGGTTACATTTGACCGTGTCTAGAGACATCTGAGTTGTCACACTGGGAGGAAGGGGTACTACTAGCATCTCACAGATGCTGGGTTGCTCTTAAATATCCTTTAGGGTTGCTATTAAATATCCTTCAGGGCACAAGACAGCCTAACAACAGAGAATTATCCTTATCCAGCCCAAAATGTCAATCAATAGTTGGAGAAACACTGTACTGGACCAACAATCATTGCCTCTAACTTGGATTTCTGCTGTAGCCTCCTGTCTGACTATCTACTTCCATGTTTTTCCTTGAGTCTGTTCTTTTCACAACAGCTGGAAGAAGGTCAAATCATGTCACTACTAGGTTCAAACCTCTTCTGTGGTTTCCAATCACATTAGACTAAAAAGTCAAGTTCTTTAACACAGTAGCATTTGTACCTCATCTCCCACCAATGATCACTGGCTCCCCTAGTTAAGGTGACCACACTGGTCAACTCCTTATTGTTTCCTGGACGAGTCAAGCACACGCACACTCAGGTAGGTGGTTGTGCTTGATGAGTGGCTTTCTCCTAGATTTGCCCAAGGCCTATGCTTCTTTCATAGACCTCTACTCAAAGCCCAGTTCCTCTAAAAGAACTTTCATGGTTACCATATCTTCATCCTATTGTAATACCTTATTTATCTTCATATCATTTTGGCACCATCTACATATACACACAAACAGGTATGTGTGTATATGGTTATATATATAACCATGTATATAAATATGCATGTATATATATAACCATATATATGCATATATATATAACCATAAATATATATATGCATGTATAATCAGGGTCTCCAGAGAGACAAATATATATAATATATTATTGCATATATTATATAAATGTATTCCATATGTGTATATACAGAGAGAAATAAAGAGAGAGAAAAAAATTAAGGAATCAGCCCACACAATTATGGGGACAGGCAAGTCTGAAGCCTATTGAGCAGGCTGGCAGGCTGGAGACCCAGGGAAGTGCTGATGATGCAGCTCTGGTTCAAAGGTAGTTTGGAGGCAAAATTCCTTCTCCCTTGGGGAACCGCAGCCCTTTCTCTTAAGGCCTTCAACTCATTGGGTGAGGTACCCCACATGATGGAGGGTAATCTGCCATATTGAAAGTCTACTGGTTTAAATGGTACTCACATCTATAAGAATTGCCTTCATAACAATGTCTGGACTGCTATTTAAAAACTGGATAGCATGGACTAGCCAAGTCGACACATAGATTTAACCATCATAAGGTGTTTTATGCATTTTTTTTAGTGTCTCCATCAGAAGGTATGCTCCATAGGAATAGGAATTTGTCTTATTAACTGTTACTTCCTCATTATTTACACCAGTGTCTACATAAAGCCAGTACTCAGTAAATGTGCTGAATACATAGTGATAAACTGTTTATCCTCAGAAAGCCAGTTTGCCTGATTCACTAGATGCAAGACAGGATCAAGTAAGTTGGTACTTAAACTGCCCTGATAACTGGAATCAAAATATTATAGTAATATATGCATATCCATTTTTATAGCAGCACAATTCACAATAGCCAAATTATGAAACCAACCTAGGTGTCCATCAACAGATGAATGGATTACAAAATTATGGGATATACACACAATGGAATTCTACTCAGAATGGAATAAAGAAGAACACAATTATGTCATTTGCAGGAAAAAGGATGGACCTGGACAATATTATGTTAAGTGAGATTAGCCAGTCACAGAAAGCGAAGGGTCATATGTTTTCTCCCATATGCAGAAGCTAGGGAGTAATCGGGACATCAGAGGGACTTCAGATAATGGAGGAGAAACTCCAGTGGAGCCGCAGGAGCTGGTCTAGGAGAAGGGGAAAAGAGGGAGGATCAATGCAGGAATCACTTCCATTGACATTATGTACATATATGAGAATATCAATGTCAATCTCAATACCCTGTATGGGGAAGGGGGAAGGGGAGGCAGCCAGGGAAAGCCCGCCAAGCGCTGTGTGCATGTCTGTCACTATCACTATGAACTGCATTATGATGTGAGACTAATTATAGTCTCAATAAAAATATAAAAATAAAAAATAAACTGTCCTGGGATAAGGGAGCCAACTCAAACTTCACGATGTATGAGACGGGAATGTAAATCCCACCTTCCCCACTCCAAGGCTCTCCAAAGCCATGGCGATGGCCACACAGTCCCAGGCAGGTGTCAGGGAGGAGGACACTGAGCAACACCAGGTCCTTGGATGCTTGAAGAAGTGGAACGATGAAGCTCTGAAGAGCTAGAAATGCAAATGAGAAAAGAAAGAAGAGCTAGCTGCACTGAGGATGGGGAATGCGGAGCGAGCCCACACAGACTGTTTGAAATCCTTCCACTCACCACAGCTAACCTGGAGCAGATGCCCGACAGGTCACACGCTCAAGGACACATGCTCCGTGGGGGGCGGCCATATGCTCTGTTAGCCATATTCTGACAAACACAACCAACAACAAACATAAAGGGAAATGAAACAGCCATCCCCACCCACTGGCCAGACATGCACACACCACATAAAACCACCCGGTCACACACAGAGTGTGGACCTCTGCTCCACGCCTGACTCTGCCATACCATCCCCAAACCAGGGCTGGGTATGGGTGCTGCCCAGAAAAGGCCTCACCTACGCCCTCTGCCCTATAACTGCAACTTTCCTTCCTCTCTCTGCCTACTACATACTTGACCGTGAGTTATGAGTTTTATTTCTCTGAGCCTCAGTTTCCTTGTCTCCGAATTGAGGGCTAGATTTCCTACCTTGCAGTGTTGTCCCAAGGTTGAAATCAAATATTATCTGTGCAAATACCTAGTGTCTGGTACATTGTTGGGGGCTTTAAATATATGCAGTCCTGATTTAGCCAGTCCTCTCCTGTTCCTGAGCACAGACAGGATTGTGGGAGCAGTAGTAACTCATTCTTTACTCTGTAGCCTTCCTTGCTCACAGCATCCTGCAGCTCCATTCAACAGGTCACCAGTTATGACAGAGACCCTCAGGCATCTCATGCTGTCCTTCAGGAATCTACTCCAGTGCACATGGTATGTCTACTTTACTTCCAACCCTCATGGGTGCCCTCTCCGTGGCCGCTGGATGTGGAACCACCCCAGGAGGCCTTATTGTTGCACCTGCAGCCAGTGCCCCAGGAGAGAAATGCCATGTTCTCATCCAGGGGCTCCTGAAGTTGCCAGCGTTCACAGAGTGGAGGAAAGCTCGTTCCATGCACAAGTGGATCACAGGCCCCAGACTTCCTTCAGCTCACTCCGTTCACATTTCCTGACTGGGGGCTTCAGACAAGTTATTTCATGTCTCCTTCTTTTCCTAATTAGGATGAGGATAAGAAATATCTCCTTTACTGAGTTGGAATGAGAAGTAAATGGTAAAACATATGCACGTGCATTTGGAGTAAAGGTGGTGCCAGTCTGTATTGATACCTCTTGCCTCTGTGATAGTTAATATAATTTGTCAACTTGACTGGATCATGACACACCCAAGATCATGTGACTTTGGGTGTGTAACAGCAGATTAAACAGAAAGTCCTGCCCTAAATGTAGGCAGCAGGGTTCTGATAGGTGCAGGACTTAGATAAAAGAAGGAGAAAGTCACATA
>PVJS01014029.1:0-21538 GCA_004027185.1 Glis glis
GGGAGGGACACCAAGAGCTGTGTGCATGTATGTTAACACCAAACTGATACTCATTGTGAAGTGAGACTACAATGCACCAATAAAAACATAAAAAAAAAAGAAAGAAAAACAACATCAAATTTTTGTTTGTTTTTGTGCTAGGAATTGAACCCAGGGGCATTCTAGCTCTGAGCTATACCCCAGCCATTTATTTATTTATTTATTTATTTATTTATTTATTTATTTATTTTTGCAATACTGGGGGTTGAACCCAGAGACATTCTACCTCCGAGCTCCACCCCATGCCCTATTTTGTATTCTTTATTTTGAAACAGGGTCTCACTAAATTGTGGGGGGCCTCACTAAATAGCTGAGGCTGCATGTGAGCCTGCGATTCTCTTGTCTCAGCCTCCCAAGTACTGGGATTACAAGCATGCGCCACCACGCCCGGCCTATTATTTTATTTTGAAACAGGGTCTTGTTAAGTTTCTAAGGCTGGCCTCAAACCTTCGATCCTCTTGTCTCAGCCTCCCAAGTACTGGGATGACAGTCGTGTACCACCATACCCGGCCAGCATCAAGTTTTTGACAGAGAAAAAATTCTCTCGTGAGTCTTCATCTATGATGGAATAAAAACATATAATTCTTGAAATCTTTAAAATACTGTATTAAAATAAATTATCTGTGTTTTAGATACCCACATACATTCTCAAATTAATTTCAATAAGTTTAAGTAAAGACATACTCAGAGAGGACTGGGATGTGGCTCAGTGGTTCAATCTCCAGTACCACAAAAACAAACAAACAGATAAAGTTGCATATGATTTCAGTATGACTAGTGAGGTTTAACTATCTCAACCCTAAGGTTATTATTTTTTTTAAAGGCATACTCAACATCTATAATCCCAGTACTTGGAGGCTTTGAAAGGAGGATCACAGGTTTAAGGACAGCCTCAGTAACTTAGCAAGGCCCTCAGCAACTTAGTGAGCCTGTCCTTCCTTTTTTTTTTTTTGTGGTACTGGGGATTGAACCCAAGGGCCTTCTATTATGAGCTACACCCCATCCCCCCTTTTTTTGTTTTGAAACAGGGTCTTTCTAAGTTGCTGAGGCTGGCCTCAAACCTGCAATCCTTCTGTCTCAGCTTCCCAAGTACTGGGATTACAGGCATGTATGCATGTACCACCATGCCTGGCTGAGACGCTGTTTCAAAATAGAATAGGGCTGGAGGTATAGCTCAAAGGTAGAATGCCTCTGAGTTCAATCCCTAGCAAAACACACACACACACACACACACACACACACACACACCATACTCAGAAATACACACAGTTCCTATAAAGCATTATAACTTCCCCTTCTATCTGTGAGTGTCATTATTCAGAAATTAATAGGGGTGGTTTCACATGACCCCAGGATGGAGACTTTGAGGCATCTTAAGGTAACATCTTTTTTTTTTTTTTTTTTGCGGTACCAGGGATTGAACCCAGGGGTGTTCTACCTCCGCGCTACGCCCCCAGCCCTATTTTTTTTACTTTATTTTGAAACCGGGTCTCACGAGGTTGTGGAGGGCCTCACTAAGTAGAGACAGAGACAGAGAGAGAGAGAGAGAGAAAGAGAGAGAGAGAGAGAGAGCTGAGGCTGGCCGCGAACCCGGATCCTCCGGTCTCTGCCTCCCAAAGTACTGGGATTACAAGTGTGGGCCACCACGCCCGGCTTAAGGTAACATCTTTTTTGGGTTTTGGATAAGAAAGACCTACTTTGGAATCTGACTTTGTGACTTTGGGCAAGTTCCTTTAACCCACCAAACCTTCTCTTTTCTCATCTGTAAATGAGTATCACATTACTAGTTACCTTAGCTGGATATTGTAGGGATTAAATGAAATAATACCTGCAAGGTATTATTTCAAATATTTCAAATAATATTTCAAAAAATATTTCAAATATTTCAAATAATACCTGAGCACATACACTGTGGTGCTCAGTATGAGCTCATGGTTACCAGCGCTGACCAGGTGTGGAACCTCCACAGGGCTATGGTGGGAAGTTGGGCCTGTAACTTTGGGCCTCTGAAGGCCATGTTCTTTCCATCATGCCTGATGCAGCCCTAGGAATCAGTCACACACAGGGGAAATTGTTTTTAATGTCTTTCCACCATTGATGCATTTTAATCCAAGTTGTTACTAGAGTTCATTCTAATCCCTTTCCTGCTGATACCTTTTGTACTGCTTAATAACTAACACAAGATAAAGAGGGGCTTGGAGGAGGAGAAGAGCATGAACACACACACACACACACACACAAACACACACACACACACACACACACAGCTGCCCCAGTCTGAGTGGCAGGAGGGAGACTGTAGCAGGAACAGGAGGAGGTGTAGGTCTTACTGAATCATAACCTCTGGAGCTGGGCTCTCAGATGACTTTGAGTGTGGCCTTGGTTTGGAGCATGGACTTCAGGGTTGACAGACACTGAATCTTAGCTCAGAAAAGATGGTTCCTAGTCTGTGCAGCCATGTACAAGTTATCCAAGCTTTCCTGGCCTCAGTTTTATCATTAGCAAGTAGGTTTCATAATAATAGTGTCTCTACCTTAAGGGACTGTTATGAAGACTAAATGAATTATATCTATGTAAAGCACTTACAAGAGTGCCGGACATATGGTAAGCTGTTACAATTATTATACTTCTCCTTTTAAAGGTATTAATGGAATCAAAGTCAACTCTAACAGCTCCAGTTGAAGGAACAAATAGCATAGAAATTAGATTAACTTCACTTTGAGTGCCAAAATACTCTTTTTTTTTTTTTGTCAGTGCTGGGAATTGAGCCTGGGGCCTTGCCCATGCAGGGCAAGTACTCTACCACTGAGCTATGTCCCAAATCCTTATTTTATTTTATCTTGAGACAAGGTTCTCTCTTAGTTGCCCAGGTGGCCTCAAACTTGCAACCCTTCTGCTTCAGCCTCCCATGTAGCTGGGATTATAGGTGTGTGCCACCGTGCCTGGCTGAGCACTAAAGTATTTTTTACACTGGAACAAATTTTACCACACTTGTGACCAAACTCATATGTAGTTTTCAACACGGTGGTGATATTTGAGTGATATCAGGAAAACAGAATTTAATTAACAGGATTTCAGCATAGAGTGCTCTTGGCTATAAAGTAATTACTGCAAGTGCATATGGTGGTACACAACTGTAATCCCAGTACTTGGGAAGCTGAGACAGGAGGATTTCAGGTTCAAGACCAGCCTCAGCAGCTCAATGAGATTCTTAGCAACCTAGCGAGACCCTGTTTCAAAACAAAAAATAAAAAGGGCTATGGGTGTAACTCAGAGATAGAATGCCTCTGGGTTCAATTCCCAGTACTACAATATATATATATATATATATATATATATATATATATATATTGCATTAAGTAAGGGCTCCCTGTGCAGTGTTAATAGATTATCAATTTATAGCCGGGCGTGGTGGCCCATGCTTGTAATCCCAGTACTTGGGAGGCTGAGACCGGAGGATCCGGGTTCGTGGCCAGCCTCAGCTACTTACTGAGGCCCTCCACAACTTAGTGAGACCCTGTTTCAAAATAAAGAACAAAAAATAGGGCTGGGCGTATAGCTCGGCGGTAGAATGCCCCTGGGTTCAATCCCCAGTACTGCCAAAAAAAATAGATTATCAATTTATTTTTCATTTTTATTTATTTTTGTGATACTAGGGATTGAACCCAGGGGCATTCTCCTCTGAACCACACCCCCAGCCCTATTTTATTTTTTATTTTGAAACAGGTCTCACTAAGTTGTGAAGGGGCTTTCTGAATTGCTGAGACTGGCCACAAACCTGTGATCCTCCTGTCTCAGCCTCCCAAGTACTGGGATTAGAGGTGTGCGTTACTATACTTGGATAATAGATCTCGATTTATATTTGAGCCCTTTGATTATAGTGCTGCTTTTAAATAATGTAACAACAAAGTTCTATAAACATTAGCATTTTTTCCCTCCAGAATGAAAAAGTTGCTATTCAGGAGGGTAAGGCAGGAATATTGCAAGTTTGAGGCCAGCCTGGGCAACTTAGTGAGACCCTGTCTCAAAATAATAAATAAATGAGTCTGCAGATGTAGCTCAGCTCAGTGGTAGAGCACTTGCCTAGCATGTACACGGCCTCTGGGTTCAATCCCCAGCACTGAAAAAGAAAAAAAGAAAAGTTTTGTTTATACTTGAAAATATTACATTGGGTTTACCTTTGTTTAAATTTTGTTTTGTTTTTAAAGTGTTAGACACCATCATGGTCAAGAAACAGAACTTCAATAAGATGCCACTATCTGTCTTCCCCTACTATACTTCTTTGGGCACAGCCCTGTATGGAAAGGAGAAACCTCTGATTAAGCTTCCGGCACCATTCCAAGAGTCACTGGATGGTCCCTTGTCAAAGTTCTTTCAGAAGAAGAATCACCTGATCAAGGAGATAGATGACGAAATGAGACATTGTCACTGTGAGCTAACATGGTCTGAACACAACAGTAAAATTACCATCAGACCCGCAGCTACCTTATTCAATCAAGGAAGACGGAGAATCAAGACCTGGCAGGAAGATGCATCCAAAGCACTCTCTGGCATCAGGTCTAACTACAAAGTCAGCTCATTTAAAGTAGAGCCAGTAGTGTGGAACACCATAAAAACTGACTTAGAAGAAGATAGGATTTTGATTGAGTTTGATACACTTACGCAGACTGTAACCTTAGCAGGAAAATCAGAAGATGTCCAAAACTTTGAGCCAAAAATGAAGGAACTAATAGAAAGCACCACTCAAAAAATTAGAAAGGAAGAGCAAAGTCTGAGGGAAACAGTAGCTATTTCTTCGGGAAGGTATTTTCTTTTGCAACACATGGACGTCTTGAAGCATCTCCCCATGGAGTACCCAGAGATGGAGATCTGTTACGATGACGCGGCTCACAACTTGTGCTTTAAGGGACCCCGTGCAGATGTGTATAAAATCAAGTGTGAAATCCAGGAAAAGATGTATACCATGGCCCAGAAAACCATTCAGGTCTCTCCTGAGGTCTTTGAGTTTTTGCAGCAGGTAGACTATAGAGAATTCTCTAAGTTTCTTTTTATAGAACACAAAATTCTTGCAATTTTCATGCTAGAGGGTAGGACTGTTCTCTTAATCAGCTGTTCTTCTCAAGTCCTGGAAGAAGCTGAAACACACATGCACAGTGCCTTAGGTTATAAGCACATTGAAGTTGAGGACAAAGAAGTTCTCAGTGGCAAGAATTGGAAAAGGCTGGTTGGCAATTTTCAAAAGAAACATAATTCCCCCACAAACATTGTGGCAATCAATGAGTTAACCTCAGGAAGCAAAGTAGAGGTCATCATCGCAGGCCATTTGAAAGCAGTAAATGAAATCCATAGCTCCCTTTTTGACTTCCTGGAAAAATACATGAAAATAGAGAGATTGATCGAAATAAAGCCGTCCTTGGTTTTAGACTATTTAAGGGCAGAAAAGAAAGCATTCTGGTCAGAGATAAGGAAGGCAAATGTGCAGGTAGTTTTCAATCCTGAGAACAAACAAAAAGGCATTTTGCTAATTGGCTGTAAGAGTAAAGTACTGGAAAACACGAACAGAATCAAGCAACTACAGGATTCAGTTTGTATCAGAAGTGTCTCTATTGATAAGCCAGGAGCCAGGGAGTTCTTCCAGGATAAAGCATGGTATTGGAAACGTGAGGCCAAACGGTTGTTTGGTTGTTTCATCGAACTCCAGGAGGACGAAGAAACGAAGGTGGGAGGCAGCACTGGTGGGCAGAAGTGCTTACTTCGGAGGGACGTGGCCCCTGGAGTTGCACTGATTGTGCAGCAGGGTGACCTGGCTCAGTTTCCTGTCGACGTCGTGGTGAATGCAGCCAACGAAGACCTCAGGCTCTCCGGTGGTCTTGCGGCTGCTCTCTCAAAAGCAGCCGGCCCTGAGCTTCAAGCAGACTGTAACCAGATAGTAAAGACAGAGGGTAGGCTCCTACCTGGCAATGCCACCATTTCAAAAGCAGGAAAGCTCCCCTGCCGCCGTGTGATCCATGCAGTAGGGCCCCAGTGGAGGGAAGATGAGGCCCCGAGGTGTGTGTTTCTGTTAAGGAAAGTTGTGGAACAAAGTCTCCTTTTAGCTGATCAATCCAATTACCAATCTATAGCCATCCCAGCTATTAGTTCTGGAATCTTTCGCTTTCCCTTACGCCGCTGTGTGGAGACCATTGTTTTCGCCATCCAGGAAAGCTTCAAATATAAGCAGGGTGGAAGCACCTTGAAAGAGATTTATCTCATGGACACATCTGAGAAGACTGCTGAGGCCTTTGTCGAAGCCGTGAAAACTATATTTAAAGACACTGCACCCGATACAGCTTCCCTACCTGACACAGCTTCCCTGCCCCAGGTCCAGTCTGTAGAAACAGCACAGAGCTGGCTATGTTTGACATCCCCGGGAGGCCTGAGGCTCCTGCTGGTGAGAAGAGGTCTGCAGAATGCTAAGGTGAGTGTCCCAGTTTACAGACACCACCAAGTGCTGTGGCCACTTAGTCTGTGGCTCTCTCACTGCGGGCCAAAGGAAGACAAGGGTCCAGGGAGAGAATTGTAAAATCACAAGAACCTCATGACCCTCATCCCTGCCTTGAAACAGGTTTCCTTAGATAATTGGACTACTGAGCGAATCACTTACTAATAGAGATTGGCCGATGATGTGTGAGAACTAGAAGGTATTGGGATCAGATCACTAGGTTTCCAGAAAATGTGAACATGGATGGTAATGTTACCGATCAGCTAAGGTTTTTTTTTGCTCAGTTCAGATAGAAATCAGAAATAGTGCAGCTCCTTAGTGTTAGCAGTTCTGTACTTATTTTGTGTGCTGGCGATTGAACCCAGGGGCATTCTACCTCCAAGCTACACCCCCAGCCCTATTTTATTTGTAAACCGGGTCTCGCTAATTTGCTGAGGCTTGCTTTGAACCTGCGATCCTCCTGTCTTAGCCTCCTAGCAGCTCTGTACTTTGGATGCTAGAGACTCTGCTCTTCTCCTCACTGCTCTCCCAGCAGCTGAGCAGCTCTCTGGAGCTCTCCATCGCTCTCCACCTGCTAACCGCCCTCAGTGTCATGGCTCCAGCTCCAGGCTGCTTTTAGTACCAGCAGCTTTAGAATTACCAGTTCTTAGGACAACCAGCTCAGCTTCCTCTGCACAAGATAGAAATCACACATAGGCAAAATAAAACCATGCCAAAGAGACTTTATTAGGACTTATGCTGCAGCATAAGGGGAAGCATAGGAGGACTAATCTAATAAGGGTGAGAGGAGGACTGCCTAGATAGACAAAAAAGGGTGGCCTCGTGCATGCACACAGTGTCTTGTCGGCTGACTGCAGACCTGCTTAGTCATTGGTAGGGGAGGGCCTCCTCCTGGACCAGCGTTATCCAGAGAAGAGGCAGGGTGGAATCCCCTGGGATGGTCATGGGGCATCAGAAGCTGCTGCAGCTGAAGCAAAGTCTCCCAGAGCAGTCATGGGGCATCTGATGTAGCCTGGCTCTCATGATGGCAGCCATGATGGCTCTCATGATGCCAAGGAGGGAACTGCCTGGCTGTGCTCCTGGGAGTGGCTGTCAGCAAAACAATAATCTGTATGTAAAAAGCAGAAACACAGAAAAAGCAGAAAGATGCCCTTTGGGGGAGGGTTGGTCCTCCCCCTTTCTCTTCTGTCTCAGTAATATCATACCTTTAGATGGCTCTCTCTACATTTCCTGTGTCTTGACACCTTCATATTTTGGTAAACCTTGGTTTAGTTTCCTGTCAGACTTACTGATAGCAGATACAGGTCAATGAGGGCATGGGGGATGCAGAAGAAGGAATCTCATCAATGGAGCTGAGGGAGGCTGAGCTCAGGGGCTTGAGTCTAAAGGACCATCAGCATCTAACATCAGTTTTTTGGATCTATGTGGAAAGGAGGAGGGGTAGGTGAACCTGAAGAAGGTCCAGGTGTCAAGTGTCAAGCAATTCTCATAGGATGGTGGTGTGTGTTGGGGGGGGTATGTTTTTTTAAAGTTTTTTTTGGTACTGAGGATTGAATCCAGGGGCATTCCACCTCTGAGCTACACCCCCAGCCCTTTTATTTTTTATTTTGAAATTGGGTCTCACTAAGTTGCTGAGGGCCTCACTAAGTTGCTGAGACTGGCCACAAACCTGTGATCCTCCTATCTCGGCCTCCCAAGTACTAGGATTACAGGTGTCCTTTATATTTTGAAACGGGGCCTTGCTAAGTTGCTGAGACTGGCCTCAAACCTGTGAGCCTCTTATCTCAGCCTCCTAAGTACTGGGTTACAGGCGTGTGCCACCACACCTGGCTCCAGGCTGTACTTCTTTAATGGGAGGATGATGGGGATTCCTGAGGCAGTGGCAGCAGTGGGGGCAGGCCTGGGCAGCACCTGTCTACAGGGCAGTCAGTAGCCCCATTTCTCTGTGCTGTAATGACTAGTATGGCTGTCAGTGTTCCAGTGAACATCAGCCCCAGCCTCCCTCTGCTGCTTCACAGAGGCTGGACAAGTATTCGGGGGGCCCAGAGGGAGCCTGGGGCACAGAGCTGGGTGAGTGCCCTCCTTGCCCCCCCAGACAGTGCTGAGCTCTTTTTGGCTCCACTTTTAAAGAGGAATATTAGCCGGGCGTAGTGGTGCACGCTTGTAATCCCAGTACTTTGGGAAGCGGAGACCGGAGGATCCGGGTTCGCGGCCAGACTCAGCGCACATGCGCGCGCACGTGTGCGCGATCTATATCTCTCCTCTCTCTCTCTCTCTCTCTCTCTCTCTCTCTTTCTCTCTCTCTCTCTACCTAGCGAGGCCCTCCACAACTTCGTGAGACCCGGTTTCAAAAATAAAGCATAAAAAAATAGGGCCGGGGGCGTAGCGTGGAGGTAGAACGCCCCTGCGTTCAATCCCTGGTACCGCAAAAAAAAAAAGAGGAATATTTATTAGCACAATACACCTAAAAGAAAACAGGCATCATGATACAGTGAAAATACAGTCCAAATGTTTTATTCAAAGACCAAGACCAAAGTACTAAATTATCACCGTTGGGTGTCACTTGTCCTCATTATCTTTATTTTTTTTATTTTATTTTTTTGCGGTACCGGGGATTGAACCCAGGGGCGTTCTACCTCCGCGCTACACCCCCAGCCCTATTTTTTTATACTTTATTTTGAAACCGGGTCTCACGAAATTGTGGAGGGCCTCATTAAGTAGAGAGAGAGAGAGAGAGAGCAAGCTGAGGCTGGCCGCGAACCCGGATCCTCCGGTCTCCGCCTCCCAAAGTACTGGGATTACAAGCGTGCGCCGCCACGCCCGGCTGTCTTCATTATCTTTAAACACCACATAGTTGGATGTGCTTTATGTGAGATTAAATGAAATGAACTAGATTTAATAAACCTGCCAAATGTTTTGATTTGAATTGTTTTACAAGAAAAAACCATCTTAAAGCATTACATCCAATGTAACGTGATAAAAGGCGACACACTCAGGACTGTTGACCTGAATAGATTTACTAATATAGCATATTTCTATAGCTTATCTTGAGAAAAGTTGAAAATCGTTTGATAGTCACCATCAGTCACCCGCTTTTTGTTGAAGCAGCTTTATTGAGGCATAATTCATATGCCACACCCATTTAAAGTGTACAATTCAATGTTTTTTGACATGTTCACAGAGGTATGCAACCATAACCACAATCTCATTTTCAAACATTTTTGTCACTCCAGAAAGAAACCTTGTGCCCATTAGGAGTCACTCCCTATTCCATCACCGACCCACCTCCCTGTCCCTAGGCAACCACTAATCTGCTTTTTGTTTCTAGAGATTCACCTACTCTGGAAATTTCATATAAACGGAATGATACAATCTGTGATCTTCTATGATGGCTTCCTTCACTGAGCAGAATGTTTTCGAGGTTCATCCCCATCATAGCATGTATCAGTACCTCGTTCCTTTTATGGCTGAAAATACTCCATTGTACGGATGTACATTTTAGTTATCCATTCATGACTTACTGGACATTTGGATTGTTTCTACTCTTTGACTGTTAAGAGTGATGCTGCCCCTGGGGGTAGTGGCGCACGCCTGTAATCCCAGTACTTGGGAAGCTGAGACAGGAGGATTATAGGTCCCCGGCCAGCCTCAGCAATTTAGTGAGACCCTCAGCAACTGAGGATGTAGCTCCGAGGTAGAATTCCTCTGGGTTCAACTCCAGTATGCTACAACAAACAAACAAACAAACAAACAAACACAAACAAAGCAAATAAACAAAATGCTCTTGTAACCAAGATTCAGGAACGGGAATGAGTTCTGTTCCTCGTCCCCCCAGACACTGAATATGAAGACATTCTTCCCCTTCCTTTCCTTCCCAGAGACGTGTGGCTTCCACTGCCACAGTAACTGCTGTGCATTGCTCCCGTGACCTAGGCCGGGAAGGCCACCTTCCTTCTCCTCTCTAACCCAGCCTGATTAATCTGCTTGCTTCCACTCTCGGGTGACAAAGCTTCCGAGGCTGCTCACTGTGGCCAGTGTGCGCCGGTGGCGTGGTGCTGCGGTGGGTCTTCAGCAGTCCACCCCAGGGTAAGGCGTCCGGCCTGGCTCACTCCATGTTGCTGCAGACGCTGTCCATCAGGTAAGCTGACCTGCTCACAGCTCACCATCCACCTACTGTTCCCTGTTGCTCTCTGCCTGCTGCGCCCATTGTCATTTCTAGACCCCACATCTCCATGGCCTCTTCACTGCCACTGAAAGGCCTTCCTCTGGACTCCTTCGGTGATGCCATGCTATTTGAACATTATTATTATTTTGGTACTGGGGATTGAATGCAGGGCCATTCTACCTCTGAGCTACAACCTAACCCTATTTTATTTTGAAACAAGGTCTCGCTAAGTTGCTAAGGGTCTAAGACTGGCCTCGAACCTGTGATCCTCCTGTCTTAACCTCCCAAGTACTGGGGTTACAGGTGTGTGCCACCACACCCCACTTAAACATTATTTTTTGACAGCTCCCTTTTGTCTTGGAGTGTTATTTAAATAAGCATTTACAAACACTTCATCTTGGGTTGGGATTTCAGTCTCTACAACCTCCAGCATCCGAGTTGTTCCCTATTGTGAGGCCCAGAGGCCTAGTGTTCATTGATGAATGCCTTTTGGTAGAATCTGAAACAAATCTATGGTTTTGTTTTTAAGACCCACGTTGTTGTCAACTCTATTCCATCGGATCTCAATCTCAACACAGGATCCGTTTCTCAGGCCCTCTTGGAAAAAGCCGGGCCAAAGCTCCAGGAGGAGCTGAACGCAGCCGGACAAGGAGTGACTGCCAATGTGGGCACAGTGCTCCAAACCAGTGGTTGCAACCTGCACTGCCAACATGTGCTTCACGTGGTGGCTCCACCGTGGAAAAGTAACAACACATCTTCACAAAAGGTGGGGCTTGGTTTTCTTTTTGTGTTTTGTTTTGATTCACTGGGGGTACTGGGGATTGAACCCAGGGGCATTCTACCTCTGAGCTACACCCCCAGCCCTATTTTATTTGGAAAACGGGTCTCACTAAGTTGCAGAGGGCCTCACTAAGTTGCTGAGACTGGCTGTGAACCTTTGATCCTCCTGTCTCAGCCTCCCAAGTACTGGGATTACAGCTGTGCATCACCATGCCTGGCTTTGGTTTTCTAATTGTTAGGCAATGGGTATCCTTCTGGATTCTTTTTTCAGTACACTCGAGGCTGGACTCTGTTTCTCTTCTGTACTGATATCACGTTTTTGGCAGTCTCCATCATTATGGCCATTTCTTTCAGCTGTAGCTGACTTTTTCTGGGGACTAACTAAGAATATAAATTGATTGTTGTGCTCAGTAACTATTGGGAATCAGGGAAGGGTTACTGAAGATTTTACTACATTAGTGTGGAAGATGAGGCAATGGTATGAATAAGGAAGACAACAAAGGATAAGGACAGTTATTGCTTTTGTCTTTCCTTCATGGCGGAGCAAATTTGAGCCGTTTTAGAGGGTCTTCCATACTTTCACATTCTCTCTCTCTCTCTCTCTCTCTCTCTCTCTGGTACTGGGGTTGGAACTGAGGGGCAGTCTACCTCTGAGCTACATCTGCAGCCTATTTTATTTCTTATTTTGAAACAGGGCCTCACTGATGTATAAGGATGTGCTTTGTGCTTTTCAGATCATGGAAGACATAATCAGAGACTGTTTGGAGATCACTGAGAAACTGTCCTTACAATCAATTGCATTTCCAGCAATAGGAACAGGAATTTTGGAATTTCCTAAAACCATATTTGCTGAATTAATCATTTCAGAAGTGCTCAAATTTAGTAGCAAGAATAAACTGAAAGCTTTACAGGAGGTTCACTTTTTTCTGCATCCAAGTGATCATGAAAATATCCAGGTACGGTCATGGCTCATTTCTGGTTATTTTTGCAACCTCAGTTTGGAACCTAATGTTCCCAAATGTTTTCTTGGTCTAATAGGATGTTTCCTTCATGCATTTACCTAGGTTGGAAAGAAAGAGTAATGTTGACTAGTTGTAGAATGACACATTTCAAGAAAAAATATAAGCCAGGGGTGGTGGTACATGCCTGTAATCCCAGTACTCAAGAGGCTGAAACAGGAGGATCACAGGTTCGAGGCCATCAAGACCGTGTTTCAAAACAAAAAGTAAGAAAGGACCAGGGGTGTAGTTTGGAGGTAAAAAGTCCTGGGTTCAATTCCCAGTACCACAAGAAATAAAATAAAACAAAACCACACTACTACATCATATCATACTTAAAAGAAATTGGCAATAATTTTTTTACTTTATCAATTATAAAGTCAGTGTATCAACTATAAAGTCAATGTTCAAATTTCCAACTATCTCAAAAATGTTTTATTTTTGTCTTTACAGCTTTGTATTTGAATCAAAATCCAAATAAGGCCCACATATTTTAATGGAGCTGACATATTCCTTAAGAAGTGTGTGTGTGTGTGTGTGTGTGTGTGTGTGTGTGTGTGTGTGTTACTGGGGATTGAACTAAGGGATGTTCTACTTCTGAGCTACAACTCCAGCCCTTTTTTATTCTTTATTTTGAAACAGGATCTCACTAAGTTACTATGAGTTGGCCTCAAACCTTCAATCCTCCTGTCTCAGCCTCCTAAGTACTAGGATTACCGGGTATGCCACTGCGTCTGGCGCCTTAAGAATCTTTTAACCTATAGAATTCCCTTCGTGGACATAAAGATTTTAATAAATAATATAACAGCACAGTTGTGGCCCTATCAATAGGAAAATGTCAGGATGGGATACAAATGATTCCTGCTCCGTTTGGCTGAGTGAAGGGCTGGTGAGAAGCCCCATGTGAGTAGGAGAGTTGGGGCCAGGAGTACCAGAACTGCCTGCTGTCCTCGCCTGTTAGTCAGCTCACATTCAGCGAACATCAGCTGTGGGTGAGCCACGGAACTGGGCATTATGGGAGAACTAGAGGCATTTAAGCCTTTGTCCTTGTCCTCCAAGTCTTTCTAATCCAGGAGATTAGATGACAGTAAATGTTTGAAAAGTCCCGTGATAATGCAAGAATTTAACAAACGGATTAAAGCCAACAACCCAAGCAATGTCCATGGATCACGGGACCAACTGAATTTTTAGGTCATACTTTATTATTTTCTGAATCTAGACACTATCTATAAAATTTTTGGAAGCAAGCAAATCCAACCCACATTCTAATCAGGCAGTTTAAGCACCTAAGGAAAATATGTGATCCATTTTTTTTTTTGGCCTCTATATTATAGCGGTCATAGGACAGGGTATGTAGCATATGCTTTCCTTGCTATGAATTATATTTATTTTGGGAGCTAAGATTTATATGTACAAAGCAATCTAAATTAGAAGCATGAAGTGCTGAACATTTTGAATGAATGGCGGAGTGGATAGGGTAAGTTTGGTGACACAGACCTGAACTGTCATATCTTACTATTTTCTAGGCACCCCCAGCCTTCATTTTCTTTCCTAAACACCCAGAGTACCTGCAAATATTCTGTATAAAGTGTTAGTCTCTACAGACACCCGTAGTGCCCTTTGAATGCTATCGATTCTCCATACATGGCTGTAATACTTTTTCTCTTAAGTTTTTAAAGCTAGTCGGGCATGATGGAGCACACCTGTAATCCCAGCTCTTTGGGAGGCTGAGGCAGGAGGATTACAAGTTCAAGGTCAGCCTGAGCAACTGAACCATATCCTGTCTCAAAAGAGGAGTGGGGGATAGTCTGGGGGTGTAATTCAGTGGTAATGTGCCCCTGGATTCAGTCTCCAGTATCGCAAAAACAAAAATGAAATAAAACAAAGATAGTTAAACTTTGATTACATTTTCACAAAGATCAGCAAAACTTCCCGGGATGCTTTAAGTGGAGACTGTAAATGACGTTGCAAAATGGCAGCATCTGAACATGGCTTCCAGATGTGCTCTATTTTTAAAAAAATTTTGAATCGGTTGCTAACATTTAAAAAAATGAAAGTAAGTAGTTTATCCATGAGTGCCAGAGCTAACTTGGGAATGTTGCCAGATTAAAGGTACTTAAAGTAAACCAAGCCGAGCAAGGTGGCGCACCCTTGTAATCCCAGTACTTGGGAGGCTGAGACCGGAAGATCCTGGTTCGCGGTCAGCCTCAGCTATTTAGTGAGGCCCTCTGCAACTTAGTGAGACCCTGTTTCAAAATAAAGAATAAAAAATAGGGCTGGGGGTGGAGCTCAGAGGTAGAACGCCCCTGGGTTCGGTCCCCAGTACTGCAAAAAATAATAATAATAAATAAATAAATAAATAAATAAATAAAGTAAACCAAAGTGATCAGGCTGTGCGATTTTCTTCCCCTTACAGCTATCATTATGGTTTGACCACTAGAATCCCCAGCCATTTCTTTAGATTCCACTGACCCTAGTCTAACACATGAAAGATTGTACTTTACAAAGTCAAAACCAAAACAAAACAAAAATTTTTTACTAAATTATGTTCCATACACCTAAGCTTGCAAAACTACAGATGTCCAAAAAATGGTATGACCTGAAAATTCAGAAGTATTGGCGTGCTGGACAGATTCCTGCTTGGAGCCCTCTGCTGCGGCTGAGCGGCAGGTGCTCTCGGTTCTCCACTCCTACCCAGGGGCCTCACCTGCCTGACCCCTGGAGGCCTGGGACTCAGACCCTCAGCAGCAGTCTCTCCCATCCCTCCCCCATCACCGTGTCAGTCTTTGGACAGAATGCTACTTGTTTTTTTCTCAACAAAATTCTCTGTTGCTTGTTTACAAGGAGGAAAAAGTGATGATTTGGTAGTGTCACCATCAGCCACAGAAGTGAAATTCACAGCTTTATTAACACTAGAATACACACACTAACCTCTTGCTCCAAAAATCACTACTCCCCCAACCTGTTCCTCTCCTGGTACAATTAAGTTAAAAACACAAATCTCTGGGACCTTGTGATTGTCTTTCTCTTAACTGTATTTGTTACAAACTGGCAAGTTACCTGCTTTCACTGATTTTGGAGGTAATATGTTTTCATTGCAAAAACTTTGAACAACACAAAAATGCAGAAATTAAATTCTTCTCTTTCTTCTGTCTTTTTTTTCCCCCCTTGTGGTACTGGGGATTGAACACAGGGGCATTCTACCTCCAAGCTATACTCCCAGCCCTATTTTATTTTTTAGTTCGAAACAGGGTCTCACTAAGTTGTGGAGGGTCTAAGTTGCTGAGGCTGCGAACCTGTAATCCCAAGTACTGGGATTACAAGTATGCACCACCACGCCTGGCTCCATAAATTCTTTCATTCCAGTCTTCTTTGCTACAAGTGTACTTTAAAGTGGAATTATATAATATATATTTAATATTCTTTTTCCTTTAAGAGTATGAGATTCTACTAAATATCCTTTGAAAATATGATTTTTAATGGCTGCTAAATATTATAACACACGGATATATCAGAACTTATTTAACTATTTCCCCATTGGATTGCAACTTTCATTTTTCTCTATTATGAAGATCACTTTAGTGAATATCCTTGTACTTATATTTTTGTTCACATCTTTGATAATTTTCATAGGGCTCATTTGTAGAAATTGAATTATACGTATTGTTTTAACAACTTTAAAATCTATACAGAAATTAAATAATACTGTTTGGAAATTGTTCCTTTCTAAATATATATGTATGCATGCAGGATCCAAAGCCCCAATGAATCAAACTCATTCATCAACTGAAGAATGTAATGGTCAAAACTGTGTTTGTGTTTCCAGGCATTTTCAGATGAATTTGCCAGAAGGAGTAATGGGAATCTTAGCGGCAAAACTCCCAAGGCTGAAGATACACAAGGTTCAGTAAAGCTTTTAAATTGACAAATGCTTTCTAGTTGCTAAGTTACTATTCAGTGACTTGTGAAAGATGGTAGTAATGATTTTTCCGAAAAAAATGACGGACAATAACATACTAAATTATTTCCCATACACCCGAGCATGCAAGACACTGGCCATGCTTCTGTGATCTGGGGCAAACATAAGGTGGGCCGACATATATAATCCACACCATGGGCTTTTAAGTAGTGACCAGACAACTACTTTCAAAGGGTACTATGACATGTGTTCTTCAAAACAGACACATCGAGAGACAATGCCGACTGGATGCTTCTCCTCTGTTAAATTTGCTGTTGCTATTTTTTTAGCTTATCCTGTTTAGGGTTCACTGAGGATATATATATATATATATATATATATATAATATTTTTATACATTTATATGTTTAATATATTATATTTAATATATTTATATATGTGTAATATAAATATATAAATATATATATATATATATATATATATATATATATATATATATATATTTTAGATAAGGGTCTCACTGTGTTGCCCAGGCTAACTCCTGGGCTCAAGCAGTCCTCCTGCCTCAGCCTCCCAAGTAGCTGGTACTACAGGTGTGTGCCACTCTACCCGGCTTCACCGAGGCTTCTTGAGTCTAAAAATGTATGTCTTTAATCAAATTTGGGAATTTTTCAGTTATTTCTTCTTCAATTTTTTTTTCTGCATGTTTCTTTTTCTGTCTCCTTTGATAATCCAATCATATGACTGAAGCTTTTCAATTGTGTCCCACAGGGTTTTTTTTTTTTTTTTTTTTTTTTTGCGGTACCGGGGATTGAATCCAGGGGCGTTCTACCTCCACGCTACACCCCCGGCCCTATTTTTTATACTTTATTTTGAAACCGGGTCTCACGAAGTTGCGGAGGGCCTAAGGGGAGAGAGGGAGAGAGAGAGAGAGAGAGACAGGGAGAGAGAGAGAGAGTGAGCGAGAGAGAGAGAGAGAGAGAGACAGGGAGAGAGAGAGAGAGCTGAGGCTGGCCACGAACCCGGATCCTCCGGTCTTCGCCTCCCAAAGTACTGGGATTACAAGCGTGCGCCACCATGCCCGGTCTCCCACAGGTTTCTGAGGAGTGATTTTTCCCTCTGCTCCCCAATCTTTTTTCTCTTTTATTCAGATTTTATAATTGATATTGATCTACCTTTAAGTTCACTAAGTCTTTTCTCTGTCCACTATGCTATTGAACCCATCCAGTGAATTTTTTATTTCAGATAGCATATTTTCAAGTTCTAAAATGTCCATTTGGTTTTGTTTTGTATAGTTTTTATTTCTCTGCAAGGAGCACCTATTCTCCTTGTTCCAACACATTTCCATTCTTTCAGCTGTATTTCCTCTGACCTCATGGGTCATAGTTACAGTAGATGCTTTAAAGTCTGATAGTTCCAACATCTGGACCACTTTGGGACTGGCTTCTGTTGATTGGTTTTGCCCTTGAAAGTTTGTCATTTTCCCTGATTCTTTATATGACAAGCAATTTTGGAATATAGGCTGGACATTTTGAATGTTATGTGGTGAGACTTGGGTCCTGTTGAAATCCCCTGGAGAGCAGTGGTAGGTTTTTCTGTTTAGATGCAGATAGTCAAGTTCATTCTGCAAGTTCTGTCTCACCTTCTGAGTGGCAGGGTTCTAATGTCAGCCACTTGGCTGTGCTGCTTTGGGTCTGCCCCCCACACACACACACACATGCAGCTCTGGGAGAGCATAGGACTTATGCTAGCTCCTGTGCAGAATCGGGGGAATCCTCTTCTCCAGCAATCACTTTTCTATGACCCCCCTCCACTCTCACTTGCAGAGCACTCCTCTGGCCAGAGAGACAGGGATCTCTCAGAGTCCAGTTGACCTGTCGTGCACCTCACAAGCCTGTATCACCAGGGTTGTCCTTGGGCAAAACAGAGAGAGAAAAGGAAGTGTGAAAGAAATAAAAGGAATGTTCCATACACACACAGGTATACTTTTCAGACCACGGGGGCCCTTTTCTCTGATTCTTCTGGCCAGATACATACCTACATACATACCTACATACATACATACATACATACATACATACAGTCTCTCAGAGTTGTAGCTCTCTGTAGTACCCATGTGGATTTCTGCAACAGGGGTCTCTTTGGGCAAGGACCTGGATTAAAAGTGTGTGTGTGTGTGTTTGTGTGTGTGTGTGTGTGTGTGTGTGTGTGTGTAAAACCCGAAGATTCTCTCCCATATCCTTCAGCCCACCAGGACCCTTTTCTCAATCCTCTGACCACAAAGACAAGGATTATCTGAGAATTTTGCTGCCCAATATATAGCTCTGCATCTGGGACCACCCTGGGGGAGAAAAGAGGAAACATTTAAAAACAAAGCTAGTGGGGAAATCCCTCTGTGCTTTCTGGTTCTTCACCTCTTGACTCTCTTGCTAACCTGCCTGCTGCTGTTTACTTTTCCCAATTCTCAGGCAGTGGCTTTTTGTGTTTGTAAGTGTGAGAGAGACAGGTTCTTAGAGGGCTAACTTCACCTTGGTCAGCTCAGAGTCTTGTTTGTATTCCATTTTCTAATCCTTTTCAAGAAACGGACCATCACTGGGGCTCAGGGCCAGGGCCAGGTTAAAGGGGGGGATGAGGGAGAGAGAGAGAGAGACAGAGAGAGAGAGAGAGAGAGAACACACCTATAGGAGGGACACTTGTGAGCAGCAGAGACCTGAGTCATTCTTGGCTTATGCTAACTTGCTTATTGACTCCACTTTTTTTCTTTGCAGCTTTCTATGGGACTATTTCCAGCCCTGCTTTAGGGGTATATGAAATGATGATTGGCCCCATCTTCTTCCAGGTGGCCTCTGGAGATATCACCAAAGAAACAGCAGATGTCATTGTAAATTCAACATCAAATACATTCACTCTCAAAGCAGGTACTTCACGTGTATGATTTTTTTTTTTTTTTTTTTTTTTTTTTTGCTGTACCGGGGATTGAATGCAGGGGCGTTCTACCTCCGCGCTACGCCCCCGGCCCTATTTTTTATACTTTATTTTAAGACCGGGTCTCACGAAGTTGCGGAGGGCCTCACTAAGGAGAGAGAGAGAGAGAGAGACAGGGAGAGAGAGAGAGAAAGCGTGCGCACGCACGCGCATGCGCGAGCTGAGGCTGGCCGCGAACCAGGATCCGCCGGTCTCAGCCTCCCAAAGTACTGGGATTACAAGCGTGCGCCACCACGCCCGGCATCACGTGTATGATTTTGATCAGAGTAATAATTAATGTGGTAAACTGGGCATCATGGTGCATGCCTGTAATCCCAGTACTTGGGAGGCTAAGACAGAAGGGTCATAGGTTCAAGGACAGCCTCAGCAACATACTGAGACTCTCAGCAACCTAGGGAGACCCTGTTTCAAAAACAAAAACAAAAAAGGCTGGAGGTATAGCTCAGAGGTTTAAACCCCTGGGTTTAATCTCCAATACCACAAAACACAACAATAACAACAACAACACCCACCAAATCATTAACATGATAGATCCTATGAAGAAGAGTTCTGTAGCCAAACTGGTTTTGATAACTTTGGCTTGTTGATATTAATTAGTAATTTTAAAATTATTTTGGCAAGGTTTCTTATAATTGGCACCAGTCTTAAATGAATTTTTCTTTTTTGTTATCAGCAGTACCCAGGTTATAGGTTTCCTTCTAAGATGAGAACCATGTTTAGGTAACAAGGCAATCTTTCTGATCCAAATGTACTGTAGTGATTTTTTAAATTCATATTTGTTACCATCTTGATTTTCTCATGTAGGGGTCTCCAAAGCAATTTTAGAATGTGCGGGACAAAATGTGGAAATGGAATGTTCTCACTTAGGTAAGGAACAATGCTACATATATATATATTTTTTTTTGTCCTAGATTGTAAGTGGAAGACTGAATATGAGAGACTTTGAAAGACTGAGGAAAGTCTTGGGATTGGGAAGACAATGAATTAGTCCTTTTGTTTTGCATTAGTCTTAAAATCATGCATTTTACTAAAGGATTCTGGTTATAGAAAATTAGAAGTGAAAATTAATCTCAGAGTTAAAAAGAGAAATTAAGCCATAAAATTCCATCAAAGAGAGTTTCTTATTCACAAAATGCTTCTTTGCCAGATAAGACATTTTTATTTCTAAACCAAGAGTAAGTTCAACATCTAATTTTGTGTCTTTTTGTCTGTGTTTCTCAGCTCAACAGGGCAAAAACGAGTATATAGTTACTGGAGGTGGATTATTGAAGTGCAAGAATATTATTCATGTTGTTGGCGGAAATAAGGTCAAGAGATCAGTTTCCTGTGTTTTGAAAGAGTGTGAAAAACGGAAGTACTCATCCATTTGCCTCCCAGCTATTGGGACAGGTGTGTAGCCGCTGGCTGTCAAGGCTAAATCCCCCGGTGTCCACTCTCCCATAGATCCAGTGGTGGGTGTTAATGTGGTTCATCCACACTGAGTGTGGGCAGTGAAAGTTAATCTAGGAGTGGACCGCTTCCTCACCCCTAGGCAGCCCCTGAGGGAATGAGCAAAGCCAAGAGAGAAAAAATGAACCAGGTGCAGTGGTGTGCATCTGTAGTCCCAGCTGCTGTGGAGGCTGTGGCAGGAGGACCACTTGAGGCCAGGAGTTCAAGGCCAGTATGGGCAACATAGTGAGACCCCATCTCATGAAGAAGAAGAAAAAAAGGAAAAAATGAAGAATGCTGAAGAGAGTGTTGGGATAGTAGAGAGGAAAGAGGAAGGGAAAGTAGGGGAGAAGGAGAGAAGGGTGGCGTGGAAAGGCCATCCCTCATGCTCTTGCCTTGGTTCCTTGCTCTTTTTTCACTTCCCTGCATTTCCTTCCTCTATTTAATCCTTAACTTCCTCCTCCTTCTCTATCCCCTCCCCCTGGAGAAGATCAGGGCATCGACTTCCACCTGGCCATAACTGACTGCCAGGTGAGCATTTCCAGCCTTCGACTCCACAGTCAGCTGTCTGTGGACCTTCGGACCTCTCCGTCACCAGAACTTTGTGGGTCAGAGACTCAACTATCTACCTTCCTTTTTTTTATTACTTGCTTCTTTTGAGTTTCTTTCTTTTTTTTTTTTTTTTTTTGCGGTACCGGGGATTGAACGCAGGGGCGTTCTACCTCCGCGCTACGCCCCTGGCCC